>CM031574.1:1575724-1603535 GCA_018467065.1 Ephestia elutella | reverse complement strand
GTATGTAAGTAATTCCTTCAACTGTGGCATTTTGGACAACAATTAATAAACCATAGACGCAATATTTTATGCGGTCTCTTTGAAGGATGTAATAATATCAAATAGTTTGTATTGTTGATTGAACACCTATGGTGTGGAAAATGGTTCAATTTTAATAAATTCTTACTGTTAATCATAGTCACATTAATGAAGATGTCTATAGAAAGGCTATCTGAAACCTCGAAATTTTTTATGTAATTACCTAGCATAGGTCCATGACTTTGTTCCTGTGGGAAATTCGGGAAATCCTATTTTAGTGCGCCTCTACACTTCCTAAAGAACATACATGCCAAATTTCAGCTTCCTACGCTCAGAAGTTTTGGCTGTGCGTTGTCTATCAGTCACTCAGTCAGTAATGGAATAATTTGAATTTAATATATGGAAACAATAAATGATAAAAACATTTGCAGATGTCACTTTAATGCAAACATCGGGAGCTCACAAACTGAAACCAGCTGCAGGAAGCACAACCAACAAGAAACAGTGCAAGTTCCAATGTGGGTCGACAACTCTGGCTGGTCAGGGACCACACCAGTGTGAAGTTTGTCAGCGACGGTTTAAGCATCGTTATCTCATGATGCAGCATTATAGAACTCACACTGGGGAGAAACCATTCGCATGTACCGACTGTGGTCGTTCATTTGGTCGAAACCAAAGTTTGTTAAGTCACATTAGAACTCACACTGGGGAGAAACCATTCCAATGCTTAAAGTGTGGTTGTTGGTCTAAAAATAAGACCAGATTGTGGTTGTTGGTCTAAAAATAAGACCAGATTGTCACAACAACATGAACACATGAAAGAAGTGCTCATACTGGTGAAGAAACAAATGTGTGAAGTGTGTCAACATATATTTAGTCTTAAAATGTGATTTGTTAATATGCACATGAGAACTCACATTGAGGAGAAACTTCTTAAATGTAATAAGTGTCAAAGGGCATTTAGTGATAAAGAAACCATTTGAGAGACTGAGACACTCATTAACTTGCATTGTAATGAACCATGTCCAAAGAAGCCGTTCCTGCTTTTTGCCTTGAAAATTAGTCTGATATGGACTTCGAGATACCAATCCCACAGACCTGACTTCATATTCTCCGTAACGTTATAGTTATGGAGTGGATAGTTTTCGATGTGTTCAAGATAGCTTACTTTTACTTCCATGTTTTACTTATATTCTCATTGCTGATTTAACATGATGAGTTATACAGAATAATGGCAAAAACCCGCCAAGTGCGAGTTGAAGAGGAGAGGGTTCCGTACAATGCCAATTCTTATATATTTCGTATTTTTATCAAAATTTAAGGGCTCAGTAGTTTCGGAATTAGAAACGGTGATGGCCGAGTGGTAGTGGCTGTGGCTGTAAAGGTCCCAGGTTCAAATTCTGCCCGTGGTCACATAACACCACCTCCACAGGTACATGAGTCACCAATCTGACTCATGTACCTATGTTAGGTTTCATCGACCACACCACTTGATTGATGATTATTTATTATCTAGTGTCTGTAATGGAGTTAAATAGGTTAAGACACTTGCCTGTGATCGAAAGGAACGATCCACAGGCAGGTGTCTTAACCACTGGACACCACCACGGTTTCGAATAATTTCAATAATTTTCTGGACGTTTTCTCATAATTTGATACTTCTTTGTTAGTGACCAAGTAATGAAAAATGTCATATTGTGTTATATATTTGTAATCTACTTAAAAAGCCCTTTGATTTGATACCCCACAGTAAAAATGAATGTTTAGGGAATTTATTTGTGGCAGCTAAAATCAGGAAAATTGAAAGCGTTAATACTTTTTTTGTTATTTGACATATATTAGATTATTTTTATTAGAAATTGTAAAGAGGATATTCAGGGTCACAGGTACCTATGTATTTTTGGAACAATCTATTCAGTAGTTTTCAAATTATAGCAGTTAATAGCGAACTCTGAATTGTGACATTTTTTTAACTTTTCAAAAAAAAAAAAATTTATACGAAGCAGTGCAAATGTGATTGTGTATTATATATTTGTAACCTACTCATAAAGCTCTTTTTTACTTGATACCCCACATCTGATCATCTGGCATAAGTTTATAAAAAAAAAAAAATAAAAATGGCGGACTTCTATCTAGACGTCACAGCAACTACTTAAGGTGCTTGTCATCCTATATATTTATGTTCAGCACATTTTTCTGAATGCACCGATACCAAAATTTATATAATAGGATCCGTGATGACTAGAACGAAATTCGATATCTATCTATCTATATATTAAAATCTGTTTTTTATTTATGATTTTGAATTTTCGCGCGGAAACAGCTAGCCGCCGTGCTTTTTCATCTCGTGACGTCACCGGTTAGTATAGTAAACAATACGACTGCGAAAGACCAAGTAATAAGTTTCGTGAGAAAATAATGAGTTATCATTGGTGTCTTTGTGCCTGGAATGCAAAAATACACGTGTAAAAAAACGCCACAAAATTACAGGATTCAAGTGCTAAGTGATGTAAAAATAGAGAAGATACTTGGTTGAAACTGGCATAAGAAGAGATCCAAAGTCATTGTCCACAAAGACTAGACTGTATTTCTGTGAAGACCTTTGATGTAAGTATGCGCTATAAGTGGTAAATTAACTATCAAATAAACAAAAAAAGAAAACTTTTTTGTTAATATTACAAAACAAATGTCATCTTTTGTAATGTATTTGCATAGGTTATATTAATAACAGGTAGGTACTCTAGGATAAGTAATGAGTTTAAAAACTTCATAAATATTATAATCCATATTTCAGCTGGAAAATGATATGGAAAATTATACAGAGTATAAAGATAATGGGTTCTGTTAAACGAAATTCGGATCAAACCAAACACCGTACCAACTAGATTTGATTGCCAAGCAAAAAGGAAACACAAGTCCACTTCAAGTGAAGGCTCTACTGTAACACATCTGACAGTGAGTTGGGCTTCTATATTTTTTTTGTGTATAGATAATCACAAAATAAGCCTCTCTTTGCGTAAAATTTCAAGTTGCGATTCGAAATAGTTTTTGAGGAAAAAAAATGTTAAAATTTCGATAATTTGTTCCGATTTTTACATATATTTTGACAGGTACTGCCATTATAGTGACAGGTCACTTAGTAAAACGTTTCATTATGCATCACAAGTTACTTTTCTGGGGAATAGAAAAGAAATTAGGTTCAGAAAGCCCCCCAATAAATATACTCCTGCGCGGAGATGCGTAGTAGTAAAACAATGATGTATCGACCTATTCGTAACAGGGAAATTCTATAAAATATTGCAGATAGACAAGAGCAAATTTGGCAAGTGGAAATATAACAAAGGTGATTTTTTTATATCGCTATTTATTATCTGTGTTCTTTTGTCAATTTTATTAGGTATCACAGAAAGTGCAAATGGGCGGAAATCCGAATTGGCCAACCCCGACTTCACGTGAAGTCTTGTTTGCCCTATACGGGAGTGTTTTTTATAGCCGGAGGCGCGGGAGGGAGGAGCAGCCTCCGCCCGCTGGTGCCTGTGTTTTCTTACGCTAGGGCGGAGGGGCTGCACTTCCCGCAGCGCCGGAGATGTGCCGTTTCAAAATGTCTGTTGATATGGGTTACTTTGGATCCACTCACATGATTTAAAAAGAAACTTTATCATTAGTAGTGATTACTGGCAATTTTCCATTTTCATTTATGTGGATATCCATTTTATTTTCAAAAATTCATAAAAAACTCTAAGTGTGTCTCCGCGCGGTGGAGGGTATGTGGGGGGGGGCCATCCTCCCCTCCCATATTGAATATCCTGCGGCCAGACGTTCTATACCTTTCCCCTTGTTTATGTTGATGATATCCAAAAAAAAATTCAAAATTTTTTTTTAAAGTTCATTTGCGCATGTGGGGGGGTATAAGGGGGTGCCAGGGGGTTACTCCTCCTTCCGCCCTAAAACTATTTTAGTGCGTCAGATGTGGTACAGTTCTTACCAAATTAAATAGAACATTTGCACAACTTGCTGATGATTTTGATATATAAGTCACTCGAGCTAGCAATGTATTTTTTAACACAATGCCAGAAATTGTAAAAGTTCTTTCGCCATTTGTTAAACAGTTTTCAAGTTACACAATCAAGAAGAACTTACCTATAGCTTTCAGACATAAATATAATAAAGTTACATGTATAATAGACTGCTTGGAAATTGAAATTCAGAAACCAAAAAAAGCCATGCACCAAGCATTAACCTGGTCAGAATACAAAAAAGCTAATACTATTAAATATTTAATATCATGGACACCCAGTCCCTCTTTCCCACTGGGCACTATGGGCATCGGCGCCCAGGGCCCCGCGATCGAATGGATGGGGCCCCTAGTTTCTGCCAGATTACCAAGTGTTAACAAATGATAACCGATATTTAGGTATTACCGAAAAACATTAATTTTGAAAAATCTGATGATGTACGAATGACTTACTACAATACCTACGCTTGTATTATATTAGCTTTAGTTTGCCGCATGCGCTGATAGTGGATAGCTATTCCTTATGTACAACATAGCTTGAACTTTTTGACAGATGGGTCAGTGATGGGAATGGGAAAAAATATTTATTGGTGTAAAAAATGTGTTGGCTAAATATGTGGCTGTATGTATGTTTTAAACTATTCAAAAATAAATAAATTCATCTGTCAATCGAAATTTTATTGCACTATGAGAGTGACTTCCAACGACCCCGTGGGGTTTAACTTGCCTCGGTGACGGGCCGTTGGAAAAAAACTTCCAACGGACCCGTATCCGGATTTTGTAGCACGGGGCCGTTGGAAAAAAATTTTATCAAACGTATTAACGTGTTTGGCGTGTTTATTAAATGGGACGGATAGCATAAAAAAATATAGCATACGCTCCGGTAGTGTTTAAAGGGGGGAAAATTGTGTAGTCCGGTAGTGTTTATAATTGTGAATTATTTTGTAGACCTTAAATATGAAATGAAATTAAAAAAAAAAAGAGTTTGTATGTAACAATCAGTTAATAATACTTTAATTAGTTATAAACTGTTTACGAGTAAAACCTAACAACAGAGACAGTAAGATATTTAGTAGATGACAGTTTGTTATCTTAATACTTGCTAATAATTATGTGTCATAATCTTAAATACAAAACATCATGTATTTTATTTTCTTATATATAGTTATTGTAATTTATTTTTTATCAACAATAAAAAGTGATTTTTTACATACAAACTCGTTTTTTTTAATTTCATTTCATATTTGGTCTACAAAATAATACACAATTTTCCCCCTTTAAACACTACCGGGCCGGAGCATATGCTATAAATTTTTATGCTATCCGTCCCATTTAAAAACACGCTAAAGCCGTTGGTAAATTTTTTCCAACGGCCCCGTCAACGTCCAAAATCCGGCCCGCCGGGGCCGTTGGAAGCTTTTTTTTTCCAATCAGTCCCGTCATCAAAGCAGTCCCGCCGGGGCCCCGGAAACCGTTGGAAGTTTCCAACGGCGAAATCCCAAGTCCCTCTAGGAACTTATAAAAAACATTTTTTTTCAGTTTTTATTTTCAGTTTTTCTATTTAAATTTTACTTCGAAGCAATAAAACCACCACTTAAGACTTTTGAAAATGCTTGAGTCCTTAACAGGTACTTTTATGTTTGTGTGTCTATTCTTATGGCGAGTTTATTATCAATTTTTAATATTATTAAAATAAGAAAAATATTGTTCGTCGTTGCAAAGTTATATCGATTTCAGATTTGACATCCGTCCAGTGTTGCCATACAACAAGAACTAAAAATCTGTACATCTCGACAGCAAAATCCGTACAAATTCCCGTACGTAAAATAAATCTGAAACTCTGAAACTCGTATCGAAATCCGCAGTACAATAAAAAAATTCTTCGCGCTTTTAAACATCTCTCCACTCAGCGAGCAGCTTTTGTAGGATCATTTTTTTATATTTCCTATTTTTTTTATAGTTAGTAACTAAATAAAAATAAATTTAGAACCTTATTTGTCTTTTCTTTATCTATTGTAACTAAATAGTGTTTTCTCAAGGTCATAGGGGTCTCACGATGATCCTAATGCCCAGGGCCTCAAATAGTTTAAAGACGGCATTGACCTGATGGTCTTGTAAATTTTGTTTCTACTGGATATGGAGGAAGAATAAGTGATATAAACTTAGTGAGACACACTGCAAATTTTTAGATAGGTTTGCCTTCTAACACATGCATTTTAGCGTGATGAGGAGGGTTTCAAGCACCTTGAACATTTTTATCTCAAAAGGTTTTACTTTGCTGAGACCTTCCAGTGTTTCTCTTGGTTCCAAATTAACAAAAGCTGAAGCAAGGCAAACCAAACAAATAGCTAGTCTTAGGATTCACGTTGAGAGGGTCATTCGAAGAATAAGAGAGTTTGCAATGTTAAAAATGCTTTCAGGTCATAAAGCTTCTTATCTATAGATCTGCGATATTTTATAGAATTTCCCGGTTTGACGAATAGGTCGATGACATCATTGTTTTACTACTAATACTATGCATCTCTCCGCGCAGGACGGATATTTATTGGGGACTTTCTGAACCTAACTTCTTATCTATTCCCCGGAAAAGTAACTTGTGATGTGATGCATAATGAAACGTTTTTCTAAGAGACCTGTCACTATAATGGCGGTACCTGTCAAAATATATGTAAAAATCGGATCAAATTTTCGAAACTTCAACATTGTTTTTCTCAAAAACTATTTCGAATCGCAACTTGAAATTTTGCAGAGAGCACAGACATATAATAATAGTAGTATATTTAAAAAAAAATTTACGTCTGTGGCAGAGAGGCTTAATTTGTGATTATCTACACACAAAAAAAATATGGAAGCCCAACCATGGAAGTAATAAGTATTTTGTTATTACTTCCATGAGTGTTTCATATAATCTGGCAACCCTGCAATTAATGTCATTTCTTCTGTCATTTCTTTTGGTCATGTCATTTATCTAGTCAGACTGTCAGTTTTGTCTTTGTCTGTCATGTCATCTCGCGTCTATTCTCAATTCAATTTTCTTGATTAATAATTCTCACAATTAAAGACCATTTAAAGACGAAGTAATTTTTTGGTTGATTGGAATTAATTTATAGTTGTGTGGTTTATGTTTATATTGATTGGTGCTTATGTACCTAGTTTTCATTTTTATTATTTGGTTTAATAATAAATACTATTAATAAGACTTTAATGGTGAGCCATACTATGTCCCAATGTCTCCTATCATCTTCATCAACAATTGTTGAGAATTAAGATTGAACGAGACTCGGACGACATCCTCAAGACACTCCTGACCTTGTCGGAGTTCCAGTGGAATCTGAGTCGACTGCTGCTTCACATAGCCCAAGTTAGTATCAAAATGGAACCACGTATTAGATCCTGCTCTGGTTGTGATCAAAAGTGAACCACATTCAAGGATTTGTAAATAATGAAATAAATAATGGTTACGTATACAAATGTGTTTTATTCCTAAAATAATATATATTTATGACAGATGCCCTGGCTCCGCATTCATGGGTATTTTGGGTTAAAAAAGCGCACTGTGTTACTTCCAGTTATAAACCATGGTAAAAGCAGAACTTTATAGGTTATACCCATTTATTAAAACTAGGGAAATTTGATATGCTTCTATTCTACCGATGTATCAAATATAAAGAAATTTTGTTATGTAACAGAAAAATAAACTTCCAAGCAATCATTCTCACCACAAAATACTCTTTTGCAGGGCAACGGAGCTGTCAGGAGAGGGATCTATTTAACATATATGATATGAAATTTGAAATCGATAGAAGAGACCCGTGCGCCCAGCTCCTGATACAGAGATGGCAACGAAACAGGAGAAAGATATCAGTAAAGGTATGTAACTATTGCTTTGCTTATTCTTTCAACCACAGCATTTTAGACAACAATATACGCAATATTTTATGCGGTCTCTTTGAAGGATGTAATTATATCAAATAGTTTGTATTGTTGTTCGAACACCTATGGTGTGGAAAATGGATAAATTTTAATAAATTCTTACTGTTTATCATAGCCACATTAATGAAGATGCCTATAGAAAGGCTATCTGAAACCTCGAAATTTTTTATGTAATTACCTAGCATGGGTCCATGACTTTGTTCCTGTGGGAAATTCGGGAAATCCTATTTTAGTGCGCCTCTACTAGGGTTCATGATTTCAAGCTTTTCCATTCTCGGTCTCGAGAATTCTCGAGACTTATTTCTCGACTTCTCGGGTTGTCGGTGAAATTTACATTTACGTACGTTTTCTCATATTATTTGGTTCCAATAAGGTCAACAATGTGTGGTTTTTTTTCTCTAATAACATATTATTATTTTATTTATTTTTATTTTATTTTATTTATTAGGAAAACTAGGACATTTCAAACAAAATCAAAGTAACAACATTATTAGCAACAGTAAGCCACTTAAAAGTTTTCACAGATAGAACTATATTGGTTGTCTATAGTCGAAGAACTAAATTAATTACAGAGGCAAAACAAAGTAATTTCCTAAAAAGAGAAAAAAAATATACAGATGTTCTCAAAAAAAAAAATAATAATAGTATGAATTCAAAAACAGTGATTAAAGTTGAAGATGCAATCATTGTTCGTTAATAATTTAATTATTTCTGTATTTTTTTTTAAATACAGAAATAATATTATTTAGACTCATAATTTTTGGCTGGTTATTTAGAACTTATAAACAAAAGTAGCTTCTATTAAACTAAACAAAAAATCAACATGAAAGATAACTTATAATTAAATTACAATCACAGCACCATTTTTGGCTGGTTATTTAGAAAAAAAAATCAACTTAAACCTTGTAAACAAAAATAGCTTCAATAAAACAAAAAAAAACATGAAAGAAAACTTTAATATCTTTAAAAAAACCGGCCAAGTGCGAGTCAAGCTAGCGCACCAAGGATTCCGTTCACGCAAAGCATCTCACATTATAGCTCTAACTAAAAGACCAACTAGTCTCAAAAACAAATTTAACTTTGCAAATAAATCCCTAGAATTCATACTGCATCGAGCGCAAAAATAAGTTTGTAACACTTTGTTTTAGACTTCCAACAACATATTTACAATTTTCTGATTTATTTCTGTATAAGTACTATTAGACCTTGCCTTTTTCTAAATTTCATAATTTTAGGTCAACGGGAAGTACCCCATAGGTTTTGATTATTGTCTAAAATCGCAAAAAAAAAATCGCTACATTTACGGTAATATCTCCTGATCGCGTTGACGTAATTTTGATTATTTTTTTTGCTAAAAGAGACCGTGGATCCGAGTATTCGATATTAATTTCAACTTGATACCTTTAACCGTTCCTGAGAAAAAAAGTTTGACAGACAGACGGACAACAAAGTTATCTTATAAGGGTTCCGTTTTTGCCTTTTGAGGTACGGAACCCTTAAAAAATTAATTTCTATATAGATACGTGATTTCTCGAGTTCTCGACTTTTCTCGAGCTTGATTTCCCGGGAACAAAGCCCAACGATTTCCCGGGAATTCTCGGCTCGAGAATTCCCGGGAATTAACCCTAGCCTCTACACTTCCTAAGGAACATACATGCCAAATTTCAGCTTCCTACGCCCAGAAGTTTTGGCTGTGCGTTGAGTATCAGTCACTCAGTCAGTAATGGAATAATTTGAAAAAACATTTTTTTTGGAATTTCTTGTCTGTCTGTCTGTATGTATGTACGCGTTTCACGTAAAAACTACTGGACGGATTTGAATGAAACTTTTTTTGTTATATAGCTATTAAGCCTGGGCAACATATAGGCTATAATTGATTTTGAAAACTGGAACACCTGATGAAGAACCATAGCAGAACAGCTAAACTATAAGAAATATGGAAATGGTGCCTTAACAAAAGTCGTTCAACCTGATGAGCATTTTCTGCTGACGTATAAAAATTGAAGATCTGGAACATCTGATGAAGAACTGCAAGAGACCAGCTACACTATAACATTTATTGAAATGGCGCCTTAGTAAAAGTCGTTCAATCTAATGAACATTTTCTGCTGACGTATAAAAATTGACGATCTGGAACATCTGATAAAAAGCTCCAAGAGACCAGCTACACTATAACATATATGGAAATGGCGTCTTAGCAAAACTTGATTTATCTGATGAGAATTTTCTGTAGACGTATAAAAATTGAAAATCCGAAACATCTGAACATCACAGTTTCAACATCAACAGTTTGGATCACAAAAAGACTTTTCATCTAAGCGAAACTCACGCGGGCGAAGCCGCGGGCAACAGCTAGTATATGTATATAAATTTTAATAAATATAGCTAAAAACAGCTAAAAACCCAATAAAAGTATTTTTTTAGATTAGGAAAATATATACTCAGACTGCATACATTATCATTTTTGATAAAAAGTATACGTGCAAAAAAATTCGCCAAAACCAATGTATTGTTTGAAAATCAATAGGAAAGTACAAAATATAGATAAAAACCTTTCAATATTTTTTTTTTTTGGCTGCAGATTGTTATTATCATGGAAGTAATAAGTACCTTTGTACAACTGGAAGGTTTACTTCAAAATCCGTGACAAACAAAAATGAACTTAATGTCGAAGTCAATAGTACTGTTTTCAAAATAATCATAGTTAAAATAAAAAACGTGCCCGAAAGAGAATCACTTTCCCGTCATTGTGTCCCTTTCACTCAGTTGCTATGTTAAGAATTTACTTCTATTTAGTAGAAAACTGATGAAACAATATGTTATTAATATTCAATGAATAAAATAACCATGTAAATCTCTTGTAATTTTTATCACATAGGAAAGTTTACATGACAACGAAAAACAACAAAGCTTAGCAACATATTTTTATAATTTAAAAATTCTTAGCGGCTAGGACTAAATACAGGAGGTTTTAACAAAAACGTTTACAATGAATCAATGGAAATTCGTTGTGTAAGTATTTCTTATTTATTTACTAGATACCATCTAGATACAACTATTACTTGAAATCATTTTCATTAGGCAACATATTGGAAGAAATCTATACATATAATAAAACAGTAAAAATATTTTGTCTGTACATGCAGTATTTTTTACTGAAATAGATAGAGGGACTTAAAAAGAATAATAGAAAGCAAAAAATTTTTTTTTAATTTTTATCTGTCTGTCTTTCTGTCTGTCTGTCTGTCTGTATGTATGTACGCGTTTCTCGCAAAAACTACTGGACGGATTTGAATGAAACGTTTTTTGTTGTATGCCTGGCAACATATAGGCTATAATTAATTTTGAAAACTGGAACACCTGATGAAGAACCTTAACAGAACAGCTAAACTATAAGAAATATGGAAATGGTACCTTTGCAAAAGTTTATCAATCTGACGAGCATTTTCTATTGACGTATAAAAATCGAAGATCAGGATCATCTGATGAAGAATTCCAAGAGACCAGCTACACTATTACATATACTATATATTTATTACTATTACTATTATATATTATATATATTCTTGATTTCATTCTACAAAACATGCCATAGGTATAAAAACCGGCAGTGTATCGCAGACGTTTCGCAATCGCAAGCGTTTCGCAGTGAATCGCTTTCGCATGCGAACGCGTCGGTGTACTAAGGGCGTAATAGCATGAAAAACTTTCTAGTTATGGAAATAGTAAATACTTATTTGCAATACACTAGCAACACAAATTATACAAAATGGCTGCTTTTTTTCTGTAGCGCGTGAATTTAATTGTTTTTAATAATAATTATTATTGGAGTTTGAGAATGGTTAATAAATGTTGTGCTATTAGAGGTTGCAATAAGAAATCATACCCAGGTTGTGGGATTTCCTTCCTTCACGGGTAAGTTTTCATTTCTGGTAGTAGGAGGTGACTACATAATAATCATAAAGAAAATAAACTATATCCTAACGAAGAAAGTTTTTTCAGATTACCGCAAATATAGTCATGATGATATTATGTGAGAAAAAATGGATTAGGGGATGATTCGTGGGAAATTAACCAATAACTCGTAATATGTAGCTTACATTTCCAACCTGAGGATTACCGGGCGGATTATTAAACTAGCTTTACGCTGCTGCAAGGAGAGAAGTATTGGGCTCAGACGCCCTATCTGAGGATGATCTGAGCGACATAACAAAAGGGCAGTTATTAAAATCCTGCAAAGTAACAGGTAGATTCAGTGGGTCGCCACCAACGTGAGTTACCAGGTGACTCAAAACCCTATACATACGGGTCTCGGGGAATTGGGTGAAATGGTCCCGGCATGAGTGGACTGATCACCCGTCTGGAGCTACGCTGGCGTCCCCAATAAGTAAATAAAATAAACAATAACGTTTAGTAATTAAATAAATCGTTTTTTTAACTTGAGTATTATTTTTACTTAGTTTATAAATAGGCTTACTATATTTTATTGAACCTATGGAATAGCTACATATTTTTCTAGTAGCGTAATTGTAGGGGCGTAAGAGCGCAAACGAGCGTAATTTTGACTCGCACACAACTCACGAAAGTAGGCTCAATTGCCTTCACACTGACTCATGACATGAATATGGTTCACTGGTCCTAAGAATTTTGTTTAACATTGTCACCCTCGTCAGAAAGGGACGCGCCACGATTTCGAGCCTCTCTTTCGGCTCGCTTTTCTAGTCTCAGTCAGAACTTCCAGTTGTACAAAGTACTTACTACTTCCATAGATTTATTATTTCGATGAAAAATCAGAAAAAGTTTACTTCGTGAACTGGCGACAAATTTTAATGTCAAATTATATTCAAATTTCGCGCGCCTTGTATTTTTTCAAACTGACAGATCGATTTGTGCTGAGCCTAGACCACGCTGAAAACAATAGGACTTCAACTTGGCCGATAATAGTCCTCTAGTAGTAAGCATTTTTTTCTCTCTGGTAGTAAGCGAAAATCTTTGAAGCTCTATGGTGCTGAGCCATAATGCACAAGTAAGACTCATTGCATTAAATTTACGCTTCCTAATGTTGAGGCAGCATGTTGTGTTGATATCATCAATATAAATAGTAATAAGTTAGAGTTCAGTTGATTTAAGTACCACATTTTTAGGAATAACATTAGATTCTAAATTACAATGGGAATTGTCCACATTTCTAATTTGTCTAAAAAACTGAGCTCCGCGGCTTATGCTGTAAGACGAATCAGACAACTGACGGATGTGGCAACACAACTGCTAGGTTGGTTTATTTTAGTTATTTCCATAGCCTAATGTCGTATGGCCTATTACTTTGAGGGCAGCTGCCGACTGCAAGCATACAAACAATTTTTATACTTCAAAAAGAGCTATTCGTTTTATTTTACAGATTAAGAAAAAGAGATTCACTCAGAGATTTCTTCAAAATATAGATAATAGATATTTTAACCTTACCATCCCAATATATTTTTGATAACATTATGCATGTTAGGAAAAATATTTCGTCTTTCAAAAAAGTTTGTGATGTCACAGATATATCCCTGCAGAAACAAACATAACTTGTGCGTTCCAGGGCACAGACTGGCTAGGGTTGAAAATCATTTGTGGGAAGCTTCTGTATACGCTATTATAATAAAATACCAAAATCTCTGTCCTTGATATACTGACAAAGAAATTTAAACATTATATTAAGGAGACGCACTTTGTAGAGAAGGCATATTATACGACGAATGATTATGTAAATGACAAAAATGCGTGGCCCGAGCCTGGTACAGTGACCTCCTAACCTCCTAAGACTGTCCATATTACTCTCTAGGTTTGTCATGTGTACTCTCTAGGTACATTGTACTTTACTTTTGACAATGACATTTTTATTAATTTATAATTTTTATTAATTTATAAATTTGACATTTAATATATATATATATTCAATGTATATTCGTCCACATATACAGTTATTTAATTATAAGACATATGTTGTAAAGTGACGTCTTTGGAGAGAAAATGCAGCAGTGGAGTTTGTTGCGCCGCCTCTTTACTCACTTGCGCTTTGGAGGCGGTGGTAAACTTAGCTTTAAGTAATTTTTTTGACGTCAACTAACTAAAAAACAGAAAGTGACGATTTGTAAGTGCTATTTTTAAGCCTACATGAATAAAAATATTTGACTTTGAAGCTTTGACATGGAAGTTGTAAGTACTTGTTGTACAAAGTACTTATTACTTCCATGTGCTGAGCATTCTCCCGTCATTTCATTTCTTTCTTTGGTCATGTCATTCGGGAGAATCATCGTTTGGCTGAACGATGGAACCATAAAATTAAAAAGTGAAGTGTCATGTCATTCATCTTTCAGTCCTTCTGTCATATTGACAAACAATCAGTGTGACCGTTTTTGGTATTTTCAGTACTAATTTAGTATAATTGGGGCATCTCAGAATGATGTTAGTATAATTTTAGTACTTAACCAAATTTTAGTATAATATTGGTAGAATTTTAACTATTTTGTCTATTTTGGTATTTGTTTTTGGTATTTCCGCGTGTTTTCACGTAAAAACCTCTCCCACCCTCCTCCCGAAAATTTCTTGCGTTGAAAATTTCGGAATTCCTCAGGTTTTTTAAGAAATTTTTCCGTTTTCGTGAATATTTCCAGAAAAGTTCCCCTCCCCTTTTCCTTGAAACACATCACTACCCGTTACGCTTCCTTCTTTTGCTCCCCGCACAATTGTCCCGTACGCGTCCGTTTTTTTTTTTTTGCTCGTCCGGTAAAATGTAAAATTTTGAAAAGATTATTCGGATTTGTTATTGAAATGTGTGTTTTATGTAGCATATTTCTGAAAAAAATGTTAGTACAATTTTGATATTTTTGTATTTTGCTTTTTAGTATTTTTTAGTACTGACAGCACTATGTTCTGGTATTTTGTCAAATTTTAAAACGTCACACTGCATACAATTCAATTTCCTTGATGTTTTTATTTTCGAAAATAGTTATTTTTGTTTCATTGCAATTGCAAATAATTTATTGTTGTGTGGTTTTTATAAGTAGGTGCTTACCTAGTTTTCATTTTTATTACTTGGTTAATTAATAAATACTATTATTATTACTGCAATGGTGAGCAATATGTCCCAATGTATTTTATCATCTTCATCAACAATTGTTGAGATTAAAATTGATCGAGACTCGGACGAAATCCCTCAACACACTCCTCCAGACCTTGTCGGATTTCAAATGGAATCTGAGTCGACTGCTTCTTCACAAGGGCCAGGTGGGATCAAAACGGAACCAGTAGATGCTGCTCTAATTGAGATCAAAATTGAACCATTCAGGATTTGAAAATCCATACTAATATTATAAATGCGAAAGTTTGGATGTGAGTTTGTGAGGATGTTTGTTACTCAATCACGCAAAATCTACTGGACAGATTTCGATGAAATTTGGTACAGAGGTAGATAATGACCTGGAATAGCACGTAGGCTACTTTTTATCCCGGGAAAAATGGTTCCCGTGGGCATGAGATACCAATTATAGTAACGCCATCTATTATTTGACAAAATAGACGTCATGTCAAAATGACGTTACGTCAAAGTGTCGTTACGTTAAAGTGACGTTACGACAGGGTTGCTGAATACACGTGTTTTGAGCTAAAATCGCGTAATTTCATATAAGAAACTTTTTGTGTGACCTAAACTTTCTGTTTGTGTTGTTCTGGTGGTGGAATTAAAAGGTAGGTATATTATATTCCTTTAGTTTTCTTTGCCCATTCCTTAATGGGCAAAGAACCTCCTGACGGGGGGGGAGGACCTCCTCTCCCAGATGTTGATATGGACGATGAGGTTACGTTTAGTCAGCTAAAGCCGAGACTAAGGCCAACGCCCAGCAGATTCGGAAATCTTTCCGGAAGCCAAAAAAAGCTCTCCCCTTCTGATTCCATCCAGTCCGTGTACGTGAAGCCAGGCTATGAGAGAGGACTCAAACTTTCAATATGCAGATACTGATCCTGGTCCGTATGTGGTATACGTATCTCGTGCAGAGTCAGATACATCAGCCGATCGCTCTATTCGTGTACTGAGAATTCGGCCAAATGATGCACAAACATAAAGTCCCCGGTATTGTTGAGGGCGGAATTAATGCTGTAAGTCGTAGCAAAATCAGTGTTACATTTAAATCCCCCAAAGACGCCAACAATTTTGTTAAGAACTCATTGATCTCTGATAACCATTTTCATGCTATGATACCAAAATATCTTCTGTCTCGCATGGGAGTAGTTCGCGGTATTCCCACTGATTTGGACATTGGAGGATTTAGTCAATGGCATTTACATTCCAAGAAGGAATCTGGTGCAGTAATAAGGGCTAGACGACTAAATATCAAAAAAGAAAAATGAGACTGGCGTCTCCTGGGTTCCATCTACAACAGTTGTTTCTAACACTTCCTAGGTCAAACTCTTCCTGAAAAAGTATATTGTTATAGAACGTCATTGTTTGTAGACACCTATCAGCTTCCTACAATTCAGTGTAGGAACTGTTGTAAATTTAGCCATGTCAAAAATCAATGCAAGTCGAAAAGCGCTCTGTTATAAATGCGGCCAAAACCATTCAGGAGATGAGTGTGATCAAACTGTAACTTCCCTCGTTGTGTCCTTTGTAATGGAAACCACTTTGCTAATGATAACAAATGTCCCGAGCATGCTAGGCAAAAGTCTATCAAGTATGTCCAGAGGAAAACCTTAGCAGATTATATAGAAGCTTCCCGCAAGGTTACCTGCCTCAAAACCTCCCTATGCAGATATAACAGCCGTCTTCTCCCAAGTCTTCCCAATCCCCTTTAACCCCCTCTCATTCTCCAAGTCCCACACTATGCTGCTTATTACACCCCAGAAAAACAATCATATAAAAAAACTATCTATAAGACAGGTTCGCCCTCCCCCCACCCTTGGCAAATCTTATGATGTTGAGGCTCATAACTCTATGACCATTTACCCCAAAGTCCTCCCAACCAAATGGCTGTGCCCTTCTTAACTTAACTCTCCCCCCTCCAGCCCAACTCCTCACTTTTACCCCTAATGACAATCTGATAGAATTATTAGTATGCTCCCTTCTCAACATTCTTTCAAAATTCAATGATGCCATACCGAACAATGTCAATATCCTACTTCAACAGCTCCTCTCTCGCCTAAATACAATATGGACCACAACATAAGGACTCTCCTACAGTGGAACTGTAAGAGGTGTCCGCTCCAAACTTTCTCCTATGATCTTTTTAACTTATTAAATAAATTTAAACCTGTCATAACTGCCATCTCGGAGACATGGTTGAGACCAGTTGGAATTCTCGTTTTCTGAGTTCCTGGATACTCCTGCCTCCCGTGATGACAGAGATGATGGGTATGCTGGATACGCCCTCTTAATTTCCCATCTGTATACATTTTCTCAAATCCCTATACCCCCACTCCCTGTGCCAACTTCATGTGGTAGCTGCTAAAATGTGCATTGATATCTCTTTTGTTTCTGGTTTATATCCCTTACCCTAACTCCCCATGTAATTTCGGGAGCTTAACTCCATCCTCACCAATATTCCCAGACCTGTAATCTTATCCTTGGTTGACTTCAACATAAAATACACTATGGGGATGTCATTGTGATGATGCCATCTCTTTTATATTCCTTGACCTTTCTTGACTCTCAAGACCTCTGTATTATGAATATTAGTGGATCTGCAACTCGCAGAACACCTCCATCCCAAAACATTAGTATCCCAGACCTAACTCTCGCCTCTTCCTCTCTAGCTTCTACCCTTACTTGGTCTGTCTTTCCCAGTGCATGTGGCAGTGATCATATGCCTATTATTACTACCCTCTGTTCATCATACAAACCTTCTCCCCCCTTCTCCCCAACTCCTCTTTTAAGAGTATAGAACTCAAGAAGCAGACTGGACTAAATATGCTGAGATTCTAGACAACGAAATAAACTGCAGCTCAATCTCGGATCCCTCAGAATACCTCTCAACCTATGATCAGCTTCTAACTTGCATCCATACCGCTGCCAAAAAAACTTTTCCTGTCAAATCTCCAGTCTAGTAAATTAGCCTCTCCCTCCTTGGTGGGATAGTGAATGCTCCGCAAGTGTTGAGGCTCAAAGAAAGGATGCTGAAGATGAGTATCTTGCTACTATACAGACATGAATACCTACCTTCATTACAAGAAAACCTGTGCTCGGACCCGTAGGTTTCCTAGCCAAAAAGAAAAAAAAGGATGGTACAAAGGTGTGCGAATCACTTTTCACCCAGATCTCCCCCTCTCTCTTGTATGGAAGAAAATCAAAGCGTTCCGCAGAAGTCTCATAGAGAGCAACCCGTCTTCTAACGACGTTTCTTCCATGAAGTTAGAAGAGTTTATCGATAGATTAGCTCCCCCTATGTCCCAAACTTTTGATTTTTCATCCCCATTCCATTCTACGTCACCTTCTCCTGATAGCATGAATGTGAAGAATTTTCGTTTGCGGAACTCTCCTGTGCCCTTGATAAACCTAAAAGATTCTGCTCCTGGTATTGATGTGAATCCCTTACTCATTCATTTGTAAATCTTCTCCTTCCTTGTAAACTCCTTATCCTGTAAACTACTAAATTACTTTTTTTATTTCTGGCGTCTTCCCTGAATCATGGAAGTCACAAATCATCATCCCAATCCTTAAACCGGGTAAGGACCCTTCTGATCCTACCTCATTACAGACCAATTTGCCCTCAGTTCTGTCCTGCTAAAAATCCTGGAACACCTAATCAAGAATCGCCTGGAGTGGAGTAATTGAAAACAGAAAACTTCTTCCAGACTCTCAGATTTGGCTTTCGACGAGCTAAAGGCACGATGGATAGCCTCAGTATTCTCACTACACACATCCGCTCGAAGCGTTTTCCGATAACGAAAATGTCATCGGTGTGTTCCTTGGACATCTCTTCCGCCTATGACAATGTTCAGCCTCCTCTACTCAGGCATAAAATGCTTCCAGCTGAGTATCCCTGAGAGACTTGTCAACGTCATATGTAACATCCTTATGGATCGCCTCTATTTGTGTCCGAATAAACGGCTCTTTACTCCCTCCCTAGACGTGTTTGGAAAAGAGGTTACCACAGGGCTCTGTCCTCGAGTCCCCTTTTGTATAACATCTATACATACGAGCTTGGACCTTACTCGTGTCTAGCTTTTTGTAATATTCTGCAATATGCAGAACGACATGTCCGCGATTTTTGCTCGCTGTCAGAAAGTCTCCCTGATGCGACCAGTCACGTCTAAACTCTGCATTATATTACCTTAACAACTGTAGTTAGAAGAGCACGGATTATCCCTCTCCGGTGGGTAAGTGTAACTTGCAGTTGTTCTTTACACGCAAGAGGAACATTCCCCCTATTAACCTATCCTATTAACTCCATCCCCATCGAAATTCGTAACAGAGACCAAATTTCTTGGCGTCGTTCTTGATTCAAAAATGAGACGGGTTATCTCCATTTAAACCCACGTCTGCCGTAAGGCTGCAGACAGGGGTATCCAATGTTTTACGTGCAGTCTCGGGGAGTTCGCTGGGGCTCACATCCCATATAGTCAAACTCCTCTTATATATAGGCGATCGTGCACGCAGCCACTTTGACTAGCGGTTGTTTTGTCTTGGAACCCTGTAGCAAAATCGCCCTAGGCAAACTGGACAGGATACAGGCCAGATGCTTACGCATCATTACTGGTGCCATGAAATCATCCCCAATGTTAGCCCTTCAAGTAGAATGCACTGGATTACCCCCGCTTTTTATTAGGAGACAATATCTAGCAGACCGTTTTTTCTTTAGAATCGCCCAAAATTCATCCCATCCTTTGCAGTTTAATGCCCCTGGAGTCTCTATCTGAATCTTTCTCTACGTCACCATATTGGAACCACAAAAGATCCCCTCACTCTTCTTAACAGCTTCAGAGAATATAAATCTATCCCCTGCCCAATTGTCCAATCCGATCGTAATCCTCTCTTCTCTACTGACTTTCCTGCTCTGGTCTTCCGGCCACGTGTTCTTCTTGATGTGGGTATTGATAAAAGCTCTCCCGTTTTGCAGGATCTTCCAATTCAATGATCTTGTCCAGGGGAACGGTGGAAGTCGGATTGGCTAATTGTCTATACAGATGCTTCAAAGATCACAGATAGAGACAATATAGGTGCTGCGGTCTGGATCCCAAAATTCCAAAATTCTGTTAAGTTTTAAATGTCCCCCAGACTTCGGTATTTTCTGGCGAAGCCATAGCGCTTCCTGGAAGCTGCTTTAACGTTTGTAGAGTCCCACCAAATTAAAAAAGCCGTGATATTGTCAGATTGTAAGAAAGTTGTCTCCAGGATATAATGAAATCACCATTCCATGCTCGAGACAACTTTTCAATCACCTGAAGACTCACGACAATCGCTCTATCAGTGTCACCAAGCTGGTTTGGGAAGTTGTTCTAGCCTGGATTCAGGACATTCTGGAATTCTTGGTAATGAAGCTGCTGATATGCATGCCAAAAATGCCATTAATGTTGGTATCCAAACACATTTTGAATGTCCACATCCTCGTGACCTCAGACTTTCGGTAAACCGCATCTCAATAGAAAAATGGAAAAAGGCTTTGGTATAGCAAGGGTCCCCTTCAATGCTAAACACTACTCCAAGAAGATTCAGCCTGATATCCCATCTCAACCGTGGTTCTATAAATACAATACTAAATTTGAGAGTAAACGTGCTACCTCTGCTGTAATTCGTTTACGCCTAGGCCACGTTTGCTCTCCGGTTTTCTAGCCAAAATTCGAGTTAAAGACAGCTCCCTATGTGAATGCGGTTGCGGAGAGCGTGTCTTTCAGAAGCAATCACTTTTACCGAAACTGAAGACACAACTATCAAGGTTCTGGGCCTTAAGTGGGAGCCTGCTTCGGATTCGTTCGTCTTTACCGTTAATCCATCTAATCAACCGTGCACCAAGCGAACGATTTTGAGTGAGGTTGCCAGAATTTTCGATCCTCTGGGTTTTCTATCTCCTTTGACAATTCATGCCAAATGTCTTATTCAAAAGCTTTGGATTCTAGGTCTTTCATGGGATGATAAGCCCCCACCGGAACTTATCTCTCAATGGGAAAAGTTCTCTGAACAGCTTCCTCAAGTTAGGAATCTTAAAATTCCACGTAAATACGCTACCGATAGCGCTCAATCATATCAACTGCATGGATTTTGTGACAGCTCCGAAGCAGCATATGGCGCCGTTATATACCTGCGTGTTATCGAGTCTGACGGCTCCGTTCGCGTCTTTCTCGTATGTGCAAAGGCTCGTGTGGCTCGCCTTTAAAACGTCAATCGTTACCTCGCTTAGATCTGTGTGGTGCAGTTTTGCTTACAGACCTTATCAAATTTGTCAAGGACACGCTGCGGATTCCTGTCCATGACACTTATCTGTAGTGTGATTCCACCGTTACCTTATCCCGGTTGCGAGCTCCTTCTTCTCGCTGGGTGACATTCGTTACAAAACCGCGTAAGTCACATTCAAGATATCGTACCGACCGAGTGTTGGAGGTACGTACCATCTGTCAGGCAAATCCCGTAGATAAGTTTGTTCGCGTGGGGCAATTGCCTCACGATTTGCTAAACAATGCCCTATGGTGGGCGGGCCCAGAATGGTTGTCTCAAATCCACAGTCTGCGAGTGGCTAATCGATACATCGAAAAATCGTTCAAACGATGATAATGCGGTGCTCTCTGAGCAGCGTCGCACCACGGTTCTCGTTTCCGGATCAAATCGAAAGCGTTAATCACACGTTCATAATTGATCGGCTATTCGAAAAATATTCTTCTTTTGGGATAAAATTCGTCGCATTATCGCTTACGTTCGCAGGTTTTGTGTAATAACATGCGTAACACTGTTCCGTATGACCGATAATCTTTTCGTAACGGACGCTGAGCGTCATCGTGCGTTACTAATTATCGTCAAACATTTCCAACATCGTTGTTTTTTGGATGTCATATCCAAATTACAATCAAAGATACAGTTACTCTCGCAAGCCGTAAACTAAACCCGTTTTTGGACGAGCAGGGTATACTCAGAGCAGGCGGGCGCCTATCGCGCTCCGATCTTGACTTCGCCATAAGTATCCCGCATTATTGCCCAAAAAGAGTGTTCTCACATCAGCTGTAATCGAATCTATTCATCGAAACAATTTTCATCCCGGTCTGAACACAACCAACTATCTGATTTTACAACAGTTTTGGATACTTGCGGCAAAGCATGCTGTACGTCATCATCTTTCAAGATGCATAAGATGCTACCGTCTTAAACCGAAACCTTTGCAACCCTTTTTTTATGAGCGACCTTCCGGCCTTTCGTGTCAATCAGGCAAAACCCTTCTCTGTCGTAGGTGTCGATCTAGGAGGGCTCTTTCGAATTAAGCTCGGGTCTTCATCGTGGTGCTAAAATCGATAAAGCGTAATTGTGTTTATTCGTATGCTTGGAGCACAAAAAGCAGTGCACCTTGAGGTGGTTTCTACTTTATCGACTGACGGTTTCATCGCGGCATTGCGTCGCTTCGTTTCTCGTCGCGGCTGCTGCAATGTTATTCACTCTGACTGCGGTACGAATTTCGTTGGTGCAAGTTCACAACTATGTCAGGTATCGAACAAGCCTCTCATGCGGAAAAAATAGATTTTAAACGTAACGTACCTTCTTGCACTCCCCACTTTGGTAAGTGTGGAAATCCAAATCAAAGCCGCAAAGAGTCATTTGTACCGTATTGTTGGCGATCAGGTCTTAACGTTTGAAGAGCTTACCACGAATCTTCGCTCAGATCGAATCAATTTTAAATTCGCGGCCTTTGTGTCCATTGAGCTCGGATCCCAACGATTTGAACGTTCTTACGCCTGGTCATTTTTTAACGCTGGAACCCCTCTACAGCAGTTCCTGACCCGACTACAAGGACGTAAAAATCAATCGACTAACTCGATGGCAACTTATCCAATCTTTTCAACAACAATTTTGGAAACGCTGGAAAAATGAATATTTACATGGGTTGCTAACTCAGCGAGCAAAATGGACCACGGACTCAACACCGTTAATTGTAAACTCAATCGTACTTATAAAAGAGGACAATCGGCCTCCTCTTCAATGGGCATTAGGACGAGTTGTTTCCTTGCATCCTGGCCCTGATGGGGTAGTTCGAGTCGCAACCGTTAGAACAGCCAGGGATCACTCGCTTAAGAGACCTTTGGTCAAACTATGTCCCTCTCTACTCCTCCGTATAATCGTTTCAACTTATCATTTGTTAGCTTTTAAGTTTAGAATAATAACTTAAACATATTTATCGTTAATTACCGTTTCTTATTATTACTCTGGGAAAATCCTATTGGTATTTTGGTGGGCGGAATGTTCCGTTTTCAACGCAAATCTTGTTTACCTTTCAATTTGAATTTCGCGCGCCTTACCGATGTACTTATCAATCATCACAATTCGCTGTGCTGCAGTTCTATTTAGCCAATGGGGCGCCCGGACTTCCGCTGGCGCATGCGCAGATCCTACCGGTGTCTGAGAGATCAACGCCATAGGCTGGTAGCAGAAGGCTGGTGGCAGAACCAGTAAAAACTCTCTCCGTGTCTGTACGTGAAAGCGAAGGCGCGCGCACGCAAACATTACAGCCCTTTTACTCAATTATTTTTAATAAAAACTACAAGTGCTCAACAAGTGTTTTTTTTTGGAACTTTATAATCGTGTGTGGCTGGCCGGCCAGGTGTCTAAAGGAAGAACTATTCGTGAGGAATCGTGCTCGAAGCCTGCCTACATGGTAAGTGGTTTGTGCATTGTTCCTATTGTCTAAATCGTCTGTAGCAACGCTTATTAACGGCGAATGCTTTCAATAAGTATTCGATCCAATGTGGTGATTGATAGTGTACTCTAATTTCTACTTATCGAATCAATTTAGCCACACCTGTTATGACTGACAACCGGGAAATTTGACATGAAATTTGATATGTTTCATTCTACCTATGTATCAAACAAATGTAATTTTTATGTAAAAGAGAAATAAACATCCAAGCAATCATTCTCACCACAAAATACTTTTGCAGAACCTTGAGAGCTGTCAGGAGAGAAATCATTTAACAATTACCATATGAAATTAGAAAATCGATGAAGAAGAAGGTCCCGGGCGCCAAGATCCTGATACAGAGATGGTAACGAAACAGGGAGAAAGATGTCAGTAAGGTAAAGTAACTATTGTATAAGTTTGCTTAACCTTCAACAATGGAGTTTTTGATAATACGATGTTAAAACAGTTGACACAATGTTCGATGCGGTCTCTTTGAAGGATATTTATAATATCAAATAGTTTGTAGTATTGTTGTTTGAACATCTATAATTATTGGAATGTGGGTCTTTAATAAATTCTTACTGTTTATCATAGCTACATTAATGAAGATGGCTATAGAAAGGCTATCTGAAACAACCAGAAATTTTTTATGTAATTACCTAGCATGGGTCCAAGGAACTTTTGTTCCTGTGGTAAAATTCGGGCATTTCTCTCTTAGTGCGCCTCTTACACTCCCTAAGGAACCTACATGCCAAATTTTAGTTTCCTACGCCCAGTAGTTTTGGTTGTAAGTTTGTCTATCAGTCACTTAGTCAGTAATTGAATAATTTTATATAAAATGTTGGCAAACATAGTGTTGGCAGGCCTCCCACTCGGTGGACCGACGACCTGGTGAAGGTCGCGGGACGCGCATGGATGCGGGCAGCGCAGGACCGGTCAACGTGGAAATCCTTGGGGAGGCCTTTGTCCAGCAGTGGACGTCTTTTCCGGCTGAGAGAGAGAGAGAGATATTTATGGAAACAATAAACGATAAAAAGCACTTTGCAGATGTCACTTCTATATGCAAACATCGGTAGCTGACAAACTGAAACCAGCTGCAGGAAGTACAACCAACATAAAACAGTGCAAGTGTCCCGACGAGGGTCGACAACTCTGACTGGTCAGGGACCACACCAGTGTGAAGTTTGTCAGCGACGGTTTAAGTATCGTTCTCGGCATGATGCTGCATTATAAAACTCACACTAAGGACAAACCATTCAAATGTAATGACTGTGGTCGTCGGTATAGTCAAGGAGGTGTAGATTTATTAAGTCACCTTAGAACTCACACTGGGGAGGAACCATTTCAATGTAAGGAGTGTGGTAGTCCGGTATCTTTATAAGCCTAGTTTATTACTACACATGAGGAGTGCTCACACTGTGAAGAAACTAATGTGTGACGTGTGTATTATCAACGTACACATTTAGTCTTTTAAACATAATTTGTTATCACACATGAGAACTCACATTAGGGGAGAAACGTAATAAACTTAAATGTAATATGTGTCAAAAGGGCATTTAGGTGATAAAGCAACTTATTTCGAGACACCTACAAACTTGCAATGTGTAATGAACCATGTCCAAAAGAAGCCGTTCCGTTTTTGCCTTCGAGTTCTAGAATTGTCTTTGATAAACGGACTAAGAAACACGAGTGATTCTATAGGGGTTCCGTTATCTTTTGTATGGAACCCTAAAAATCAATATTTGATATTACCAGGGCCTCAAGACCACGCTTAGCTGGATAGTCGGTACTTACTGAGTGCTCCCCTACACTCCCTAAGGAAGCTACATGCCAAACAGTTTTCCTATGCCCAGTAGTTATGGCTCTGCAATTTAATAAAAGGAATCAATAAATGATAAAAACATTCACAGATGTCACTTCAATGCAAGCATCGGGAGCTCGCAAATGGAAACCAGCTGCAGGAAGTACTACAGAAAACAGTGCAAGACCCGACGAGGGTCGACAACTCTGACTATTAAAGCTCTTAAAACCGAACGCGGCGTTACTTCCGAGGTTGCTATTGCCCTATGAATTTTGTACTAAAGTATGCCCTAAATTCAAGGGAATTAGATTTTATGTCGCTATATCAAAGTGGTCGCTACTACCAAGGGCGTAATAAATGAAATCCACTGTACTTGTGTACTTTATTTTGATTAAAAGATATATTTCCATTAATTTAAAGTTTGTATTTCTTAATAGTGTCTGTGGCATTAGTGCCGTTACCTCACTACCACAGAGTACTTTATATACTTATTACACATGAGGAGTGCTCACACTGGGAAGAAACTAATATGTACCTCTGATATACCTATAAATAAAAACACATGATGTCTATGGGTTGTGAACTTTGACTTATTAAATTTTATCTTTGCCAATCTGTCTGAAGAGGAGCTGGTATTTAAACTAAAAAACGAAAGCTTGAGATGACTTGGACTAAAACGCCAGGAAAACTTCCTGATTTAATTATATCTAATAATTTTATTAAAATTGTAAAAAAAATCCTTTAAATAAAGATTTAATTTTTATTATTTTCTGTAAATAAAGATTTAATTTTTGTTATTTTACTTATAAAGCTTTTGTTGAATGAAGTTAACCACGGGTACATACTACCGATAAGATACTTCATTGTCGGATAGTCAGTCACACGTGTATGGAGTGAGTGACTGAGTGGAGCCCTGAAACGTAGCCACAGAATTAATATAAGTACTACGTAGCTATAGTACCCTTTTAACAGTTTTAATTTAACTACTTTGTGGATATAGCAAAGAAAAAATAGTGGCTATAGTGAAGTACTCTTTTAATAAAGCCTGACAGCCTACTGTCGTTCAGTTTGTCGCCGAAAGATTCTGTCGTCGAATTTGTGATCGTTGGTGAAAGGTTCTACTTCCAGTATGTTTATGCAGTACTCGGGGACCTAGGTGAAATGGTTCCAGCATGAGAGGATCTGGTTATTACGCTGGCGTCCTCAACTCTAAACAAACTCCAACAAAAAGTAAAAAATGTATGTGTATGCTAGTGGTCCCACCTACCAGTAAGGAAAAATCGATAGTGATGTTCATGTAAACTTTTTCAATCTTTTAATCATGCTGTTTTTTTTAAGGTGTTTAATTTCGATTTTTAATAAAATAGAAGATAAATCAAATATTTCGAGGACTGTTTGCATTTTTATTTTGTGTTATGAACTTTATACATTACTTCAAGATATTTACATGTAACAAATGAATTCCATATTTAAATGAATCTATTGATTATGATATATTTGGCATGTGCTTGAGTGTCGGCTGTGCCAAAGCAATTACCAATACATCTATCTTGTCATTTGTTTCTATCTTGTTTATAAATTCCTTTTCTGCTCACGGCGGAAACAATAGGATTTGGCTTATACAATTACTCTAGTAGTAAAGGAAGGATTTCGAAACTCAATGCTGGTAACACTGCAATTAATGTCATTCTCCCGTCATTTCTTTGGTCATGTAATTTATCTGTCAGTCATTTCTGTTATGTCAATATTGTCGTTGTCAATTCAATTTCTTTGATGATTTAATTTTAGAAAGGCGAAGTAGGTACCTACATATTTTTTTTGTTTGATTGCAAATAATTTAAAAGTTGTGTGGTTTTTGTTTAAATAGGTGCTTACTTAGTTTTCATTTTTATTATTTGGTTTATTAATAAATACTCCTATTAATAAAACTGCAATGGCGAGCAATATGTCCCAATGTCTCCTATCATCTTCATCAACACTTGTTGAGATTAAAATTGAACGAGACTCGGACGACGTCCCTCAACACACTCCTCCGGAACTTGTTAGATTGCCAACGGAATCTGAGTCGACTGCTGCTTCACATGGGCCAGGTGGGATCAAAACGGAACCAGTAGATGCTGCTCTAATTGAGATCAAAATTGAACCACATTCAGGATTTGAAAATAATGAAATAAAGGATGGTATGTATATGTCTTT
>CM031574.1:1503624-1575624 GCA_018467065.1 Ephestia elutella | reverse complement strand
GTCACAATAACAGAGTTTTTCACAAACACAAATTCAATAGTTATTTAACAAACAGGAAATTCACAATTATCACTCAAACTAAACAACAAGCAAAAGACGCGAGACCGCTCCGCGTATTAAATCAAACCGATATCGCCCTGGACAATGCAATGGCGGACCACACGCGACGCCATCCACGCTAGCAGTGTGAGAACCCCAAAACGCCTGGCGGCGATAACAGGAAACGCCTGCGTTTAGTTTTACCCAATATATTACAAACATCCCCCCGTCCCGGTCTGAGAAGCAGACCGCTAGCTTACTCTACGGGAAGGCGGGCGAGAGAGGTCACACCTCTCCTTAAAATCGAACCGTCGACCAACACCTCAGCCACACGCGGAGTGCCATCTCCGCCAAGAATCAAACGTAATATGCGAGCTCGTCGCCAAAGCAATGAGGGCAAATTTGCCTCTTTTAACAATACTAAATCACCACTCCCTGGGAGGCTCAGTCCTGTCTGTCCACTTCACTCTTTGCTGCAGCAAATGCAAATATTCAAGCGACCAGCGACGCCAAAAGTCCTGGCTCATTTGCTGCAACATTTGAAAACGCGACAACCGATATACGCGTTCATCCTTCCACGGGTATTCGGGCAGGGCATTCAACGGCCCTCCCACCAAAAAATGACCAGGGGTGAGAGCTTCCAAGTCATTTGGATCTGGAGATAGCGGACAGAGAGGACGAGAGTTGAGGACCGCCTCAACTTTACAAAACACTGTGGCCAGCTCTTCAAAAGTTAGAGCCGTTTCTCCGATAATGCGGCGGAGGTGGGTCTTTGCGGGATTTCACAGCCGCTTCAAAAATCCCTCCCCAATGGGGGCAACTTGGGGGACTAAACTTCCAGGTTATTCCCCTTTGGGCAGCAATTTGACTTAAACTAGTACAATTTTTATCAATAAACACAGAAACATCCTTAAGATAATTTACAGTTCCTTTATAGTTTGTGCCATTGTCAGACCTAATAAGGGAAGGTAGACCTCGACGCGAAACAAAGCGATCCAACGCGGCGACGAAGGCCTCCGTAGTCAGAGCCGATACCACCTCCAAATGGACAGCCTTGGTGGCCAAACAAACAAATACACACAAATAGCCCTTCACAATACGGGCATTACGAAAGGGAGAAGCCTTGATCGAAAAGGGACCGGCAAAATCGGTTCCAACGCCGTCAAACGGTCTCGAAGGTCGGATTCGATCAGCGGGCAAATCACCCATCTGTGGTTGCATCGTGGATGCCTTCAACCTATAACATGCAATACATCGAAACAGGACACTACGGATTGCTCTTCGGGCAGACAAAATCCAAAACTCGCGTTGCAAAATAGCCAACAAAGCATTGCACCCAGCATGGGCGTTACGAATGTGTCGATCAGACACCAAAAGCTGCACCAAGGGTCCGCCCTTGGGCAACAACAGAGGATGGCGAGTCTCATATGGAAGATCCGCCTTCCGGAGCCTGCCTCCAACCCGAAGAAGCCCATCCGAGTCGATGTACGGGTTCAAACGAGCGACCGCGCCCTTCAACTTAGCGCGTGCGTCGCGCAAGATACGAAGCTCTGACTCAAACCGTCCGGTCTGCACGACACGGACCCAATGCAACAATGCGCTCCGGCGCTCTTCTGCACCTGCAATCGGCTCCAACCGCTTTGCCTGTGGGTTTCTACAATTATGTATGAAACGCTTAATCCAACTGGTAACACCCAGAAGCTTATCCAAACTGCTATACCGAGCAAGTAGCCAATCCGGCTCCGACGTCGTCTCAGCGACTACAGCATGTACACGGAGCCCAGTCAAACTCAAAGAAGTAACATCTGTCTGACAGACAGGCCAAGAAGTTTCTGATCCCATCAGCCACTCTGGACCCCACCAGAGCGGGTGTGACACCAATTCTGGTGCCGTACAACCTCGGGAAGCACAGTCCGCTGGGTTAAGCTCTCCCGGCACATGTCTCCATGTTATATCAATTCCGATATTCTGGATTTGGGAAACCCGATTTCCCACAAAAACCTCCAAGGTATGTGGGGCCGCGCGCAACCATGCAAGCGCGACCTGGCTATCCGACCAGGCGAAGATGTCCCGTATCTCGACCGTGGCCGCCAGCTCACATGCAACGTGATGCAACAATTTAGAGAGAAGGTGAGCTCCACTCAACTCAAGCTTGGGAATAGTCAGCCTAGTCCTGATGGGGGCGACCTTGCTCTTCCCTAACAAAAGCGAGACATTGACCCGGCCATCGGCGTCAACTGTCCGCATATAGACTGACGCGGCATAGCCTCGCTCCGACGCGTCACAAAAGCCATGCAGGCTGGCTCGATATTTCCCGGGGGGCAATATTCGACGAGGCAAGGCAATCCGATTGACTTCCTTAATCGATGAAAACAACTCGAGCCAATCATCCAATGGAGAGCCAAACAGCGGCTCGTCCCACGAGACGCCCAAAGTCCAAAGTCTCTGAAGAAGACACTTTGCAGAGAATATCACTGGACTGATCCAACCGCTTGGATCAAACATACGGGCTATTACGGACAACACCGTTCTCTTAGTCCAGACCTTTGGTATTTCCAAGTCCACTTGGAATGTAAAAATATCGGTTAGCGGCTGGTACTGCATGCCCAGCACCGCTATCCTGTTGGGATCATCCACATCCTCAAACAGGTGAGGGTTCTGTTGGTGATCCTCCGGGATCCCTTCTAGAACTTTAGGCTCATTAGACAACCACTTACGTAGCTCGTAGCCACCTGTCTTCAATATTTCAATCAATTCATCCCGCAGTAGGAGGGCCTCCTCAATACTTTGGGCTCCGGTGCACACGTCATCAACATACAAGTCACGTGACAGCACGGAAGCCCCACGGGGAAAGCGGATCCGTTCCCGCTCTGCCAATTCAAGCAATGATCTGATGGCGATATAGGGACTAGATTTCAAACCATACGTGTTTGTGTTGAGTTCATACACCGTCACAGGATCCTCAGGGCGCTCACGCCAGAGTATCAACTGGAATCGCCTGTCCTCAGGATGTATGACTGTCTGGCGGAACATCATCCGGATGTCCGCACCAAAAACCACTTGATGTCTTCTAAAGTTCAAGATGATGTCAATTATGTCCCTATGCAATTTGGGACCCGAATGCAAACACAGATTCAACGAAACCCCGTTCGAAGTGGGTGCGGACCCATCGAAGACGGTCCTCAATTTGCCTGTTGAGGCCTTCACCACCGCGTGGTGGGGCAAAAAATAATGCTCAGTTGAGCTCCAATCAACTCGAGCCGGAGACATGTGACCCAAATCCTCGTACTCGCGCATAAATTCAATATATTTATCGCGAAGTACGTGGTCACGCTGCATACGTCGCTCCATGGACAGCAGTCGTTTCTCCGCAAGCGCCCTACTTTGCCCTAGGCTAGGACGAGAGGCAACAAAGGGTAACCTAGTTACAAACCGACCGGAGGGCAACCTCTCCGTGGTCGATCGAAAAAGGGCTTCGCACTCAGCGTGTTCCGGATCCACCCTGGAACTCATAGGTGGCTCCTCCACCTCCCAAAACCTTTGCATGGTCTTGGCCAAGGACGCAGATGCGACAACCGGTGGCTCCTCCGCGGTGCCATTATCAAACACAGGGCCCATCAGGGCAAAACCAAAAATCGTAGACACTGCCATCAGTGAAGACGAACCCAGAGCCTTCTGTGTACCCAACAAAATCCAACCCAATACGTCCGAGCCCAGGAGCAAGTCCACTGGGCCGGGATGAAAGACAAAGGGGTCGGCCAAATCCAGACCCGAAACCAAAGACAACACACCCGGCGGTATGTCTGTCGAGGGGTGCCAACCCGCAATGGTATCCATTACCATAGCCGAAGTCGTGATCCTCATTGTGGAGGACTTCAGCGAAGAAAAGGTGACAAGTGTCTGGCCCGTCAGACACTTCACTTGTATGCCACCAACTCCAAGAAGTGGCACAGGCGAGTCTTCCACGACTAAACCTAACTGGCGTGCCACTCGAGTGGTAACCAAACTGCTTTGAGCCCCTGAGTCCAACAGAGCTCTCAAATTAATGGCTTCCCCCCCACGACCCCATACGCGGACCACCGCGGTAGGGAGCAGAACCGTCCGCGGCTCTGTCCCAGCAAGGGAGCAAGCTAGTTACGGGCTCCCCACTCTCTCCACACCAGGGGCGCGCCACTGACCCGGATAATATGGCGGGCGAGTGCACATCCCCATCTGAGGGGGGGCAGAACCCGCGGCCCGGCCATACATATGGTACGGCGGGTGGTACTCCAGCCGTGGGTACTCGTGCAGCGGCGGAGAAAACCGCTGCGGCTGCATGTGTTGGGTATTGGTAACCCGCGTGGAGGGGGGTGTCCCCACTCTCACGTCCGATCTAGGGCCCCCGCCCATGGGGGCCCTATCCGGGGCCTGGCCAGCTACATACTGGCCATGACCTTGGGGCGCGTGGTCCCGGTCCGCCAAGACCCGCGCAGGTACGCGACCCCCCTCCCGAGGGGGGGTGCGACGAGCGAAGCCGCGTCCTCCGTCCGGTGGTGGAGGGCTTCGCGCAGGAGCGCCCCCGCCCATAGGGGACCCCTGCCTCAACATCCGGGTGCCATCCCCGTTGCGGTTCATGCAAAGCATCGCGTGGTGCCGCCCACGGCATGCACTGCATGGTATGGCACTGGGACAGTCACGTGCATAGTGACCGCCCAAACAATAAAAGCAAAGTTCATGCCGCTTTGCCATGCGGCGCCTATCTTGTACTGGCAGTCTCTGCCAGTCCCTGCATTGTAGCAGGCTGTGGCCCATCCGGCCACATTGCAGGCAGTCCGCGTCCCTCGCGACTGCTGCCGTGTGCGCAACCCGCACACCAGCTCCACGCGGTGGCGGTTGCCGTCCCTGTTGGGGCCTACGTTCAGGCGCTCTGGATGGCGCTGAGTCCGTCATGGTATTCTCAGCCGCCCGTGCCTCAAACTCCAAAAACTTCACCAAGTCAGTGAATGTTGGTAGGGTGGTGCTATCCCGCTCCGCATTTTCGCGCTCAAACCGCGAGCGGATGTCATTGGGCAATTTGCCCAATACAATGTGCACCAACAAAAAAGACCATTGGTCCACCGGCAGCCCCAGTGTGCGGAGCGCGTTACAGGCCACTGTAACGGGCGAGAGCAACTGCAGGCGCAACTGTGCCCTGTTGGCCACCTTGGGCAGGGCCATCAACTGTGCGGCGTGCGCATCCGCTAACAAACGTAAGTTTTGGTAGCGGGAGTTCAATAACTCCCAAGCCGTATCGTACTGGTCGTCCTCCACCCGGAGGTGCTGGATGAGCGACCGCGCTTCATCCTCAAGAGTGGAGAGGAGGTAGGCCATCTTCTGGGCCTTCGACAAATCCTGTCGTGCTACGACCAGGGACTCAAACATATTTTTATATGCTACCCACTCCTCCATCCTACCCCCAAAGTGGGACAGCTGAAGGGTGGGGAGCCGACCAGTAACCGCTGGTCCTTCCTGTCTAACAGGTGTGCGAGGGCTGGTCCGCCAGCCTGTCTCGCCCTTATTGCGGTCACCGCCTCCGCGATATCATCGTGCAGACTCAGGATCTGGTCCATGTCCGCCATGTGACCTGCGTAGGCCTCCGGGGTAAGATCGGCTTCGGTAAGCGCCGCCATGGCCGCTTCCGCGCTAATCAATCGTGAGTGGAGGTGATCCGCTCTTAGCAGTATGGCGCCCTCCCTGTCCTTCCGGGACAGGAGTCCTCCGGCCGTCACAAACCATCTCAATTCGTTGGCGAGTGTCGCCCTAGCATTGGAGGCCTTCGCCATCGCGTCAAGTCACAAACAAAAAATAACAAAAGGTAAAATAAAAAACAACAAAATCAAGCAACTACACGAAGAACCGCGGTAGGTATGAGAATGGCACAAACCCGGAACGCACGGTACAAACCGCAAACAAATACAAAAAAGGTTACAAATATTCTTATACAAACAAACTAAGAAAAATCTAATAATTTTTACAAACAATTAATTATTTTTTACAAACGAACAAATAGAGGGTAGATAAACTACGCTCTGCTACCAGAAAAATGTGCAGAGCAACTACGCTCTGCTGCCAGAAAATGTGGCAGAGAGAATCCGGACAAACGAAGCGGCGGGAAGAATTCTGTACCGGAACTTCACCGGGAAAAACCACCGGTAAAAATAAGTACCGGGAAAAAATCTCCACGCGGCACCACGTTTGCCCGACTAAAACCTAACTAACTTAACGCAGTCTGCTACCACCGTAGCTTATGAAGGGAGCTACAGGGCCCTATATGATAACCTAACCTATAAATTAACTACAATTGAACACTTACCAAATTAAATCTTCTTTCTCTTCGGATCCAAACTTGAGTGTCTTCGGGAAGGGGGAATTCCTAATCACCCTACCTAACCCTTGAGATCTCAATTCCCCATAACAACTAAATAGATTTCTTCCCGTAGTTTCACTCGGGAACAGCCAGATGTGAACAGCCAGCCACGTTTCACCTCTCACAAGAAAAAGTCACAATAACAGAGTTTTTCACAAACACAAATTCAATAGTTATTTAACAAACAGGAAATTCACAATTATCACTCAAACTAAACAACAAGCAAAAGACGCGAGACCGCTCCGCGTATTAAATCAAACCGATATCGCCCTGGACAATGCAATGGCGGACCACACGCGACGCCATCCACGCTAGCAGTGTGAGAACCCCAAAACGCCTGGCGGCGATAACAGGAAACGCCTGCGTTTAGTTTTACCCAATATATTACAAACAGGTTCAGTAGATAAAGCGTGAAGAGGTACCTAACAAACAAACTTACTTTCGCATATATAATACTAGCTGCACCCCGGGGCTTCGCTCCCGTGGGAATTTCGAAATAAAAAGTACCCTATGTGCTATTCCCGGTATTTTTTCTACCCGTGTACCAAACTTCATCGAAACCGTCCAGTAGATTTTGCGTGATTGAGTTACAAACATCCTCACAAACTCACATCAAAACTTGTTTAGGATAGGATAAGTTTGGATGGGAGTGGGATTTTAATAAATCATTTGTCAGTTACTTAACCTTGAAAACCATTTTTGATCACCTTCAGACTATTTGATGACATAACGTCAACAAAAAACATTTTGGCAAATAAAATAGATAAAATGTAGAATTTGGTGCGGGTTAAAATAGTCCCTCCGCGCCAATAGTTCTTATATCAATAGGTAGTACGGCTGCCAAGAGTATTTGGCGCCAAAATTAGCGCGCATAAACAAACGGTAAAAATGTTTTTAGGTAGGAATTCTCAAATTCTGAATCAGGTGCTCTGTATTCATCCATCAGCGGAGTTCCCTTATACATTAGGGCCTTCAAGAAAAGAGTCAAATGTCTCAAAAAGTCGGCAACGTGGCAACGCATCAGTGACCTTTTTAGGGTCGTTGGTGTCTATGGACTACGGTGATTGCTTACTTCAGGCAACCCGCATGCTCGTTTGCCTACTATTCTATATAAAAAAATTGTTTCGAAGTAAGTAGAATACCAATAATAATGCCCTTTCCTATAAATTATTAGTCTGTACTTAAGATATTTAAGAAAAAAATATGGGGGTCTTTATAGGGCCAATAGAAGCCAAAACGATTTTTTTTTAATTTTGTCTGTCTTTCTGTCTGTATTAGACCAAATTTGATGCGGTTTTCACTGTTGTGTTGTTGAAGGTCTAAGGTTTCATCTTGAAACGTCACTTAGTAGTTGAGATAGGAACTTACAATAGTAAATACTGCGCGGACGAAGTTCCTGAGCCGGGCACAAGCTAGTGTAAACTCCGTTTATTCTTAAATTCTAAAGTAAAACCAGTAAAACATTTATTAACCACGAAAGTAATTTCCTAAAAAGTCTATTTTAATTTCTATTGTTGTAAAATCATAAAAAGACATGGTACGATTGTTTACATTATTGGACAATTATAAAAAACGGACTTTACCTATGTTATTTGTGTCCTAGGCCCGGGGTTCTGTCAACCCCGTTGTCGGCAAAGACGCGGCACTACTGTGTTTTATTTACCTGTTTCGTTTACAAACATTTGAACGGTTGCCAAATGCAAGATAATCTAAAATTATCGCATATTAATATTATCGTGGATTGCGGTATCTCAGCGGCCAGTCACTTCGAATGCCCAAAGCGCAGTGTTTTTGTTCAGTACTAGCTTTCGCCCGCGGCTTAGCCCGCGTGAATTTCCCACGGGAACAGTGCTTTTTCCCGGGATGAAAGGTACCCTATGTCCTTCTCCGTACTTCCATCTATGTGTATGCGAAATTTCAGGAAGATTGGTTCAGTAGATAAAGCGTGAAGAGGTAACAAACAAACCCACTTTCGCAATTATACTATTAGTTAGGATTTTAAGTACTACGTACAGAAAGGAAACTCCCTGCCCCTCCCGCAATAGGACACCCCTCCGCACCCCCCGCACTTCCCCGTTCTTTTGCGGATTGTGACGCTATGACTATGAAAACGCACACATTGACATGTTATTGACGTGTTCACGGATGTATAGTTGCCGTCACGTAAAAGTTCCGCTGGAGGTTAAGCTGCGCAGTAGGCGATATATCGGTCTATGCGGTGAGCGGGGGTCGGGCGAGTCTCATCCGGCGCGCGCGATTGGTTCGTCACTCGTACCCATGCGCAAGTTTCACCCCCTCCTCACCCTACCAGCGGTCTTTTTACGTGATGGGAAGTTTACATTTCATTTGTAGTATTAGTAGGTATATATGACGCCCGTTTCTATGTAGCGCCCGCCCTGGTAGTAGCTTGTGCCTGCGAATTTCCTCCCCGCATAATTTACTATTGCTGTATATCTCAGGCCCTAAGTGATTTATCACCATGAAACTTACTCCTAGACCTTCAACTATACATCTGTGACTGCATCAAATCATGTGCTGCATCTGCATGTGAAACAGACAGACAGACAAAAAAAAAATAGCTTCTTGTTAGCGGCGCGCTCACATAGTTTCTTCCATATGTTTTGATAAATTGTAATTTTAACCTAGTAAATATGTGTAGCATCCACGACGCAACTTTTTAAATATATTTGTACTTCCGGGTATGATTTCGGGTAGTTCGCTACCGGTCAGTTTTATATTGGCAACAGAGAGCGAACGTGTGTCTCAATTATTTTTCTCTGTACTTTCGCTAAAACATATTTTTTCTCGCATTGTGTGCCTAAATATATATCAGTTAATGTCCTCTCTCACCTCGTTTTACTGGCCTAGCCGTGACCTTACAGCTTATACTTCTATTGTCCTTATAAAGAACCCCCATCATTTTAGTTTTATTATATGTATTGATGACTAGCTTTTGCCCGCGGTTTAACCCGCGTGAATTTGCATGAATTTGCGCCCCTATGTATATGCTCAATAAGAGCTAAATTTAAGTGAACTTTCTTACGTTTTGTTAACAAATGAGTTAGGAATATGTTTCGCAGTGGTTTCTTTATTTATTTTATGTATATAACTACGCAAAACTAAATTATTTAGACTGATCTGATAAAGAACTATGGTATAAAGTCTAATTTGGTTATATTTTTTACGAATTTTAGAAATACATCGCTGAGCACAACATTTCTTTTCGAACTTTTATTCTTGTAATGTTATAGATTTTATTAAATAAAAGTACATAAATAGTGAGACCTTTCATAGAACTAACGGCTGACACCAGTTTTATATTTCTTCAACGCGTAATAAAAAAGTACATCGCTGACGACAACAGTTCGGGGCGAAAATCTTTAAAAAAAAAGCGGAACAAATGAAGAGTTACATTTATTTCTATAGAACTAACACAGAACTAACATTCTAACTTATTTATTAATACATAGAACAATGTCAATCGCTAGGTACAGACACACATCTTCATCCGATTGAGCTGATATTTTGTACACATGTTTAGTTTGGATGACAATGCATGATATGGTATGTAACGTCATTCTAAATCCAATATAGCGGACCATCAAAGATGGCGGAATAGTTATTTGTAATGCATTTCTACAATATGGGTATCAAACGTATCAAATGAAAGGGTTTGTTGAGAGTAACTCGAAAAATAAAAGATTTTTACTATTTTATTAATTGTTTATTATTAATTGTTACAGAAATGGATTCTTTCTTCAGTCTATTCGACCCAGCGGACGGCCAGGCCCAGAAGCAGGCCAACAAGAAGAGGCACAAGGAACAGGATACTGTCAAGAAAAAAACTGACGCGCCCAAAGGTAAAATACCTCAGGCACATAATTAATATAAGTACTATATACAGAAAGGAAACTCCCTGCCCCTCCTGCAATATGGCACCCCCCGCACTTCTCCCCCGTTCTTGTGTGTATTGGGACGCTATGACTATGAAAACGCACACATTGACGTGTTACTGACGTGTTCACGGATGTACAGTTTCATTTGTAGTAGTAGTAGGTATATTTGACGCTCCGTTTCTATGAAGCGCCCGCCCTGTGCTAATACATCAAGAGCATTAAAGCTTGTGCCAAAAATTAAATTTTCGTACATGAAAACTGCTTTTTGTAGGGAGAAGAAGAGGCAGGAAGACTCAAGGCAAGAACGAGACGCTTCCAGAAGAGTGTTCGTTCCTGTGCGAGCCGGAGCTCAGCACTGAGCTGCTGGTCAGAGATGGCAGCTACATAGAGAGCTACATAGAAGTTAACACAGGTAAGAAGAGGCAGGGAGAAGTAAGGCAAGAACGAGACGATGCCAGAAGAGAGTTCGTTCCTGTGCGAGCTCAGTACTGAGCTGCTGGTCAGAGATGGCAGCTATATAGAGAGCTACATAGAAGTTAACACAGGTAAGAAGAGGCAGGGGAGAAGTAAGGCAAGAACGAGACGATGCCAGAAGAGAGTTCGTTCCTTTGCGAGCTCAGTACTGAGCTGCTGGTCAGAGATGGCAGCTATATAGAGAGCTACATAGAAGTTAACACAGGTAAGAAGAGGCAGGGAGAAGTAAGGCAAGAACGAGACGATGCCAGAAGAGAGTTCGTTCCTGTGCGAGCTCAGTACTGAGCTGCTGGTCAGAGATGGCAGCTATATAGAGAGCTACATAGAAGTTAACACAGGTAAGAAGAGGCAGGGAGAAGTAAGGCAAGAACGAGACGATGCCAGAAGAGAGTTCGTTCCTGTGCGAGCTCAGCACTGAGCTGCTGGTCAGAGATGGCAGCTATATAGAGAGCTACATAGAAGTTAACACAGGTAAGAAGAGGCAGGGAGAAGTAAGGCAAGAACGAGACGATGCCAGAAGAGAGTTCGTTCCTGTGCGAGCTCAGTACTGAGCTGCTGGTCAGAGATGGCAGCTATATAGAGAGCTACATAGAAGTTAACACAGGTAAGAAGAGGCAGGGAGAAGTAAGGCAAGAACGAGACGATGCCAGAAGAGAGTTCGTTCCTGTGCGAATCGAAGCTCAGTACTGAGCTGCTGGTCAGAGATGGCAGCTACATAGAGAGCTACATAGAAGTTAACACAGGTAAGAAGAGGCAGGGAGAAGTAAGGCAAGAACGAGACGCTGCCAGAATAGAGCTCGTTCCTGTGCGAATCGAAGCTCAGTACTGAGCTGCTGGTCAGAGATGGCAGCTACATAGAGAACTACATAGAAGTTAACACAGGTAAGAAGAGGCAGGGAGAAGTAAGGCAAGGACGAGACTGCCAGAAAAGTGCTCGTTCCTGTGCGAGCCGGAGCAAATCCTGCCCGTGCTATATGAGTTTGTATACCAATCTGACTCATGTTAGTTTTCATCGACCACAACTTGCTTCCGGCGGTGAAGGAAAACAATGTGAGGAAACCTGCACTCTGGTTGATGATTATCAGCTAGTGTGTGAGATGGAGATGGCAATGGCATACCACTTCGTTTACATACAATACGCGACTGAAAGAATTATGTGACGCCTAGAACTACAGTCGCGGATTTTTTTTAATTCTAGCGAAATTTTTTTTGCAGATTCAAAAACAGACGACAAGAAGCCAAAACGACGCAACTCGGGCCGCAAGAATCGTAGAAAAAAGAATAAAATTTCGCCAGCGAAAGATATGCCCATGACGGCTTGGAGCGATGACACCAAACCGGACAATTTGAACAACCAATACTGTTTGGCGCCGAACAAAATTGACGATAACATCGGGAAAAATGTGAATGACCTGTCAGACGGATACAAGTTCAAAAGGAAAGATTTTGACAACAAATATGGCGGCAATGAAGTGTATAATGTTATTGAGAAGCTGGAGAAAGTTAGGTAATTTATTGCTATAATCCATACTATCCATACTAATATTATAAATGCGAAAGTTTGGATGTAAGTTTGTGAGGATGTTTGTTACTCAATCACGCAAAATCTACTGGACGGATTTCGATGAAATTTGGTACAGAGGTAGATAATGACCTGGAATAGCACATAGGCTACTTTTTATCCCGGAAAAAATGGTTCCCGTGGGCATGGGATATCAATTATAGTAACGCCATCTATTATTTGACAAAATAGACGTCATGTCAAAATGACGTTACGTCAAAGTGACGTTACGACAGCCTCCCCACTACTTCCATATTAAATAGGCCGTTGCACCGGGCGGCCGGTCAGTATGCCCGGATACGTCGAGGTGTGCGGACCGCTGCTGAGTGCACGGACTAATGGCACTCTGCTCAAACTTCTATATATATTATGTGTGTGAAGGAACATCAGTGAGTTTGTTGTGATGTACATTGCGTGCGGAGGCGGGGCGTGCAACATAGCCGTATGAGGTACACTACATTTTTTCCATTACATCTAATTTGTCATTAGATGGCGCTTTAATTAAATACTTGCCTTTAGTTCTCACGGCCTGCCACTAGATGGCACTTTACCGCGGACAAGTTTTTTCAATATTTTTTCGCGAAGAATGTTCTTTCGAGTAATGTTTTTTATAAATGTGTATGGTATACCATATAGTGTAGCGAAAATAGTAGCGCCACAGAATAGTAAGTAGTACTAACGTACATATCGGTCACTCACCGCCCCGCACTCATTTCAAATACCGCACCCCACCCCGCCCAGCACTTCGCTGTAGACATCACTGACACGGTTTAGGCGCGATTGGTCCAAAGTTCCAAAAAATGTCCAATTCGCGGTTGGTTCAATTCGCGGTTGGTCTAAAAATAAACAATGTTTTCGAAATTGTAAATTTTTTGAGTGTTAAACTTTGTATATTATGAAGCTAAGATCATATAGTAGTAGTTAGGTTTAGGTTTTTTTTAGACCGCCCGGAAAGACTTTGTGGGCGGAACCGAAGTTAGGTTCAGGTTATTTTTTTTTATTACCGCCCGGAAAGACTTGAAGGCAGAAAATAAGTTAGGTTCAGGTTACTTTTTATGACCTGTTGGCACGTTTTTTTATTATTTTATATCTTTGTCAATATATCTATCTATACGCTGTACGGTAACGATGAAACTTTCGCGCCATTTTGATTGAAAATCACGACACGCACGCAAGCAGCCTTACTAAATTTCTTGCACACATATATATATGCGAATGTATTAACGGTATTTGCCTATGAATTTGTAATTTTGCCTATTTGCTATTTTACCTATTTTTCAACTCGCTTTCAGTGCTAACTCGCGCTCAAGCAACAGTTTCACAGGAGCGGGATAATGATTAATCCTTTTTTGCCGCGGGCGAAGCCGCGGGTAACAGCTAGTACATACATACATATTATCACGCCTTTTTCCCGTGGGGGTAGGCAGAGACTAGCGATGTCCACCTGCTACGATCCTTACAGATCTCTCTCGCTTCCTCTACACTCATCACTCTTCATACATGCTATCCGGTTATGGGTGCTCCTAATATCTCCCTTTGTATTCTTACATACACACATAGAATCACGTCTTTATCCCTTACGGGGAAGACAGAGCCAAGAGTCCTGACAATCGAAGGTCACGCTTAGCTGAATAGTGGGTTTTCTGATGGAATGGAGATTCAGATATAGTGACAGGTTGCTAGCCCATCGCCTATGAGTGGAGAAATTGTATTTTTGTCCTATAATATTTTCAGGTTAAAAGACGATATGTATTTGAACGGGGATTTCTGTGCTGAAGACTTGGATAATGACTTCTACAGCTCGGACGAGATGGACGAGTCTTATGATGATAGGTAAGTATTCTATCATCATCACATCATCATATTAAGCTCACATCAACCCACTGCTGGGTGAATCATCATCATTCACAGACTTCCGTGGCCCATTGCTGGGTACATCATCATCATCCACAGACTTCCGTGACCCACTGCTGGATACATCATTATCCATAGACTTCCGTGACCCACTGCTGGATACATCATTATCCATAGACTTCCGTGATCCACTGCTGGGTACATCATCATCCATAGACTTCCGCGATCCACTGCTGGGTACATAATCATCCACAGCCTTCCGTGCCCCACTGCTGGGTATAGGCCTCCTTCCGTCTACGCCAACCTTCTGTGTCCTGGGTCATTCTACTCCAGTTGTTGCCAGCAATATTCTTAACATCGTCGACCCATCTAGCTGCTGGGTAGACGTTCCTTTTTTTTACGTCACTTAAGTGCCATTTAGACGGTACAAGTTTCTTGCCTGTTGAATACGATTAAATTGAAGCAATAATTTACTTGCATAGTCTAAACAACAACGTAACATTCTTGAACTGGTATGCAAGTTTGGATTCAAAACTTTTCTTGATGTAAACAATACACGCCAGAAAATGTCATTCAATTCTTGCATAAAAAATTTGACAGCGCAAATACGTGCAATTCTTGAAGTAAGTCGCTAAAAAATGGCACGTGCCCATACAAATCTGTGTTTCAAAAATGGAATGCAATAATTGCCTAAACAATTTTATATGTGTAAACAGAACACATTGGCAATTATTGTATGTCAAGATTTGCATTCAATAATTGTATTCAAGTTTTTTTTTTATATAACCATGTAAACAGTTGCTTTCAATTATTGAAAGTCAATTCTTGCACTGCAATTATTGCATTCAATTATTGCTCTTGAATGTTCAAGAAACTTGCACTGTCTAAATGGCCCTTTACGGTCCTGTGCCAGTCTCATCCATCATCATTATCAGATATAGTAATATCCCCACTATTGGGGCATTAACCTTCTGTATGGATAGATACAAGACCAAATAAAAAAAAAATAAGTTTAAAAAAAAGTATCTCAGGTTCTAAGCGGGGCGTGTCAAGATGAAACCTTTCAGTTTAAAAAGAAACTCAACTCTGTTTTGTGTGAGCTTGATAAGAACTAATATTTATTATTCACTTTTTTATGTAGATATACCTCAAACTCTGGTTGATGATTATCACTTAGCAGCTAGTGTGTAAATTGGAGAAGGCAATGGCAAACCACTCCATTAACATTGCCAAGATAGTCGTTGTTTCATTTCATATAATGACCACGACCCTCAGTCATGGGGAAGACGACTAAAGAAGCAGGATTGAATGCTGACAAAGAATATTTAGAATGCAGAGCGCGTAGGCTTATTGTTCGATACAATCACAGTTCACCGATTTTTGCGGGAGGGGGACATACGGCAGTCGCTGTGATTGGCTCAAATAATCGCGGATTTTAAAAATCGCAAACTATAACGACTTCACGCCAGAATGCCGGCCGCGTATTTGACGCGGAAAACATATGTCATATTGCTTTGTCATATCGTTGGCGCGCGACTTCACGTCCGCATGCGTCCCCCATTCTAAATACTCCTTGATTGCTCATAATTGATGAGTGTATGTTTGTCAGTGCGTCAGAGGCCGACGACTCTGACAATGAGGTGTCCGGTCGGCTTCCGCCTGAACCTCGGTTCGGGAACGTGGAGTACAAGCTGCAGCTGGTGGCGCCGTGTGAAAGAAGGTTCCAGCATCTTGTCACTCAGGTAAGTGTGTGCAAACACACTACACACACTCAGACACACACGCTACTCACACACTTCACACACTCAGACACACACGTTACTCACACACTACACACACTCAGACACACACGCTACTCACACACTTCACACACTCAGACACACACGCTACTCACACACTACACACACTCAGACACACACGCTACTCACACACTGCACACACTCAGACACACACGATACTCACACACTACACACACTCAGACACACACGCTACTCACACACTTCACACACTCAGACACACACGCTACTCACAAACTGCACACACTCAGACACACACGCTACTCACACACTGCACACACTCAGACACACACGCTACTCACACACTACACACACTCAGACACACACGCTACTCACACACTACACACACTCAGACACACACGCTACTCACACACTTCACACACTCAGACACACACGCTACTCACACACTACACACACTCAGACACACACGATACTCACACACTACACACACTCAGACACACACGCTACTCACACACTACACAAACTCAGACACACACGCTACTCACACACTGCACACACTCAGACACACACGCTACTCACACACTTCACACACTCAGACACACACGCTACTCACACACTGCACACACTCAGACACACACGCTACTCACACTGCACACACTCAGACACACACGCTACTCACACACTGCACACACTCAGACACACACGCTACTCACGCACTACACACACTCAGACACACACGATACTCACACACTACACACACTCAGACACACACGCTACTCACACACTACACACACTCAGACACACACACTACACACACTCAGACACACACGCTACTCACACACTACACACACTCAGACACACACGCTACTCACACACTACACACACTCAGACACACACCCTACTCACACACTACACACACTCAGACACACACTCAGACACACACACTACACACACTCAGACACACACGCTACTCACGCACTACACACACTCAGACACACACGATACTCACACACTACACACACTTAGACACACACACTACTCACACACTACACACACTCAGACACACACGCTACTCACACACTACACACACTCAGACACACACGATACTCGCACACTACACACACTCAGACACACACGCTACTCACACACTACACACACTTAGACACACACACTACTCACACACTACACACACTCAGACACACACTCAGACACACACACTACACACACTCAGACACACACGCTACTTACACACTACACACACTCAGACACACACGCTACTCACACACTACACACACTTAGACACACACACTACTCACACACTACACACACTCAGACACACACGCTACTCACACACTACACACACACTCAGACACACACGCTACTCACACACTACACACACTCAGACACACGCTAATCATACACTACACACTTATACACATACTTGTATATAAAAAATTCCCTCAGGCATGTTAGGCGACCAAGACTGTTTCTTTCGGCATTTCTTCTCATCAGTGGTCGTTCCGAAATGCTAGTAGTTTGTAGCTTTGATTGACGTGAAAAGTGACTGTGAAGGACAAGTTTCAATAAAGTATTTTTGACTTTTGACATACACCCATACATCACACACACGTACAAAATACGATGAAATATATTTTTAACCGACTTCCCAAAAAAGGAGGAGGTTATATGTTTCGATGTATGTATGTTTTTTATGTATGTTCGCCGATTTCTCCGCCTATGGTGGACTGATTTCCGAAATTATTTTTTTATTCGAAACAGTCTATTCCCAAGTTGGTCCCATTTTAACCACGTCAAAATCTGTTTGGTTCTTTTAAAGATACCTAACAAAATATTAAAATACTAACACTGGATTATAGAGCAAAAGCCCGCGACAGCATGACCTTTGTTATTTTATGAAAACTCAAGATTCTCTTTGCATGTCCCCAACACAGAAATAGCGATTATCGACTATAATAGTTGCATCATGATTACTTGCAGATAATATGTAGCAATCGTATGTAATGTGGTAGCTCAATTTCCTCAAAGTAAAAGTTTTATAAAAATTTTATTGATTTGTATTTTTAAGGTATTCCACGATGATTCTCGAACTTCTATATATTTTCTTTATTAAACGAGTCGCCACATAATCGTAACTTCCCTTCCTCCCCTTTTAGTTCTAAGTGACGTATCAAGATAAAACCTACGCCAGATTTTAAGTTAGACCTAATATAATACAACAGTGAAAACCGCATCCAATTTGGTCCAGTAGTTTTAGCATGATGCGCGTACAAACATACAGACAGACAGACACAAATACGACAAAAAATGGTTTCGGCTTTATTGGCCCCATGAAGACCCCTCATAGATTTTTTTCTTAAATATCTCCTATCAGACACAGACCAGTTACAGTTTTATAATATGTATTGATTTATGATGATGTATTGACTTCGACTCGAGATGATAATCAACTGAAATTGAAATATTATATTAAGGAGACACTTTGTAAGAAGGCATATTATACGACGGAGGATTATGTAAATGACAAAAATGCGTGGCCCGAGCCTGGTATATATATTCAATGTATATTCGTCCACATACACAGTCATTTAATTGTAAGACATATGTTGTAAAGTGACTTCTTTGGAGAAAATGCAGCAGTGGAGTTTGTTGCGCCGCCTCTTCTCCACTCAAAAACAAGAATGTGATGATTTATAAGTGCTATTTTTAAGCCTATATAAATAAAAAATAATTGACTTTGACTTTGATTGATCGTAATTTTTTGTAGTTAAAATGGCGACTGCGTTCGGGGGGCGGTAGTGCAGTTTACGTAGTAGGGGTCCGCGACTGCGGGGCCCTGCGCGGGCTGCGGGCCCGCGCCCTGCGAGCCTCGCTGCATTCCCTGCGGAGGATGGCGCGGGCACTCAACGCTACGCTGGCACATATCTCTGTGCGCAGGGTCGGTGCACAGAGGGCTGTCGCTGAAGTGTATATCAGGAAGGTCAGTGGCTTATCATATTATGACTTTAGTTCCAAATTATGCCACTAGATGGCGATATCCAAAGTTGAAACGCGGTATGGTTTGTCGTTCGCGTATCTATAAGGCCATCAATGAATTAGTTCTGCAGTATAGCAGACTTAGTATTTAGCGGGCACTCAACGCTACGCTGGCACATATCTCTGTGCGCAGGGTCGGCGCGCAGAGGGCTGTGGCTGAAGTGTATATTAGGAAGGTTAGTGACTTATATTATTATGACTTTAGTTCCAAATTATGCCACTAGATGGCGATATCCAAAGTTGAAACGCGGTATGGTTTGTCGCTCGCGTATCTATAAGGCCATCAATGAATTAGTTCCGCAGTATAGAAGACTATTAGTATTTAGTTGTGTATGTGGTATTACGGGCCCGGGCCCTGCGAACCTCGCTGCATTCCCTGCGGAGGATGGCGCGGGCACTCAACGCTACGCTGGCACATATCTCTGTGCGCAGGGTCGGTGCGCAGAGGGCTGTGGCTGAAGTATATATTAGGAAGGTTAGTGACTTATATTATTATGACTTTAGTTCCAAATTATGCCACTAGATGGCGATATCCAAAGTTGAAACGCGGTATGGTTTGTCGCTCGCGTATCTATAAGGCCATCAATGAATTAGTTCCGCAGTATAGCAGACTATTAGTATTTAGTTATGTGTGTTTATGGTATTACGGGCCCGGGCCCTGCGAGCCTCGCTGCATTCCCTGCGGAGGATGGCGCGGGCACTCAACGCTACGCTGGCACACATCTCTGTGCGCAGGGTCGGTGCACAGAGGGCTGTCGCTGAAGTGTATATCAGAAAGGTTAGTGGCTTATTATATTATGACTTTAGTTCCAAATTATGCCACTAGATGGCGATATCCAAAGTTGAAACGCGGTATGGTTTGTCGTTCGCTAATCTATAAGGAAAGAGATTTCGCCATCAATATATGAGTTCCGCAGTAGTGTGTGTTTGATTTACGAGTGACGTGCAGTGGTAGTGAAGTAGCAGTGACAGACACTATTAATTGTGTGTTTGATAACTAATTACTTCGCTACATTCCCCGCGGAGGATGGCGCGGGCACTCAACGCTACGCTGTCGCTGAAGTGTATATATAGGAAGGTTAGTGGCTTTATTATCTGACTAGTTTTTGGTGGCGCGCTGTCCAGGGCAATTAAAAAAAAAGGGGTTGAGAGTTTGTTTAAACTTTTTGGGAAATATGCATAAAGTCATCTACATAGAAAAGTTCTCGGTTGGACTTGGGATTAGGTGAAGAGCCAAAAGGTTATTATGGCTTTTGCTCTTTGCAATGAAAACGCAGAGGAAGGGCTCCGCCTCCGGCCTCGCCTCGCCTCTCGGATTCATGTAAACAGCTCGGCCTCCGCCCTCGCTGGTTAGGGGCCGTCCATTAATCACGTGATCTTTTTTACACGACTGACCAAAAAAGGAGTGTTATGTTTTCAGGGTTCATGTATGTATGTAAGTTTCTTTATTCCACCATAAGTCCTGAACGGCTGAACAGATTTTCATGTGAGAGGTATTTTTAGATTTTTTGCATTCCTCCGAGTGACATAGGCTATGTGAGTTGTCAGCCGTGTTTTTTATTTTTTAATAATTAGCTTGTTTAAGCATTTTTTAACCCCCCCCTCCCCCTTGGTGATACAGGGTGAGGTTTAAGACTACCACCCGCACCCAACGTCACGTGTATTTTTAGTATCTACAAAAGTCTTACATTTTTTAGAATATTATCTTTAAAAAAAAAATAGAAAAAATAAATAAAAAAGTATAAAAAAAAATATTATTAAACGAATATGGTGTAATCATGCGAAAAACATATATTATAGTTATTACATGAACATATGTTTGAAAAAATTATGAAAAAATAAATACACGTGATATCTTACTACACTCCCCCTCCCCCCTTGTGATATTTCGTGATTTTTGTCAAACCCCTCCCCCCCCCCCCCTTTCAAGCCTTACGTGATTAATGGACGGCCCCTTACTGGGGGTTCGAGATGAAATCAGAAGGTCATCCATGTAGACGGAGGGCTCGGCCTTCGGCCTTGCCTGAACGCAAGCTTCGGCCTCCGACCTTACTTGCGTGGCTGGGGGGCTGCCCCCCAAGTTTCAGGATTTCCATACATTTTCACGCTATTTTTTTTAAACATATCCAAACATCTCTTAGAAGCCAACCTTTAGGGGTCCGCGACTGTTGGGCTTATTTTATAAATAATCTCATATACACACTTGCAATTTTTTATTTATTTATTTAATACACGTAACAAATGGTAGTCATAAAAAAAATTACAAGAAGCCCAGGGTTATGAACTAAACTACAATTTAAAAAACGGTGTACAGTGGGCCACATGGAAAAGTATACCACTTTTTATAGTGGATCGTATTTCAGGTGATATACTTTTCTATGTGGCCCACTGTACATAAACAGATCAGGGTCTAAAAAGGCCACTTTGACGAATCAGAATATGATTCATTTCTCATTTCCTAAATATTTAAAAATGAACCTTATAAGTGGTTATATAAGTTTCATTTTTAAACATTTAGGAACTGAGAAATGAATCATATTCCGATTCACCAAAATGGCCGTTTTTAGACCCCTGATAATAAAATAAGTGACAAGCAAAATGAGCAAGAAAATTAAACTTATGTTACAAAGGTTCTCAACGGTAAAACAACAAACAATGAATAACTACCGAGTCAGTGCAAGCCTAACTGCACTACAAAACTGGAATAGTTTTAAACGGAACGATTTTTTTGGACTCTTGCCACCCCGCAAGTCACAAAGACGTGATATTGTTACAGTTGGCGGACACACAGCTGAGCGTGGAGCTGAGAGTGGCTGTGATGGGCGCCAACGAGGCCGGGAAATCTACCATTATAGGAGTTTTGACGCAAGGTGACAATCTAACGTTGTGGCTAACGATATTGACATATTTAACTGTACCCTGAGTGAATTCACACGTGTGTCTTTAATGATAATATGTTATAGGATGTAAGGTTGTTTTGTAAGCTACGCTATCGAATTGAGTTAGCCTGTGAGATGAATTGTTACCAGTCCTATCATGTAAACAATCTTACCATGTCTTTTTACACGACTGACCAAAAAAGGAGTGTTATGTTTTCAGGGTTCATGTATGTATGTATGTATGTATGTAAGTTTCTTTATTCCACCATAGGTCCTGAACGGCTGAACAGATTTTGATGTGAGAGGTATTTTTAGATTCCATGCATTCCTCCGTGTGACATAGGCTATATGACGTCACCATGAAAACTAAATGGCGGATTATATATGCGATAAATAGCAGACCAAAAAAAATAAAATTTGATCAATCTTATCGAATGGGGTATCAAATTGAAGGGCTTTAGAAGGCGATTTCAAAAATGTATATAACTTATATGTTTGTATATACTTTTTGAGTAAAAACTCGTCAGTCGTGTTTTTTATTTTTAACAATTAGCTTGTTATGATTTTACAACAATATAAATTAAAATAGACTTTTTAGGAAATTACTGTCGTGGTTAATAAATGTTTTACTTTAGAATGTTTAGGTTTGAACTAATATTTGATTTATTTTCAACAAAATTCAACAAAAAGTACTGTGAAGATTGTTTACATGATAGGACTGGTAAGAATAAATGCAGTTTATATATGATATATGACAGCTTTAAGATGTAAATAAAATTAATTCATCTTTTTCAGGCGAATTGGACAACGGTCGCGGTAGCGCTCGTCTGAACATGTTTCGACATCTGCACGAGGTCAAGAGTGGTCGGACCTCGTCCCTGAGTCACGAGATACTAGGGTTCGATGCCCAGGTGAGGCACTGAGATGTTTTAGCAAGGTAACATAGTAATAAATCCTAACTAATATTATTAAAGCGAAAGTGAGTTTGTTTGTTTGGTTGTTTGTTTGTTTGTTTGGTTGTTTGTTTGTTTCTTTGTTTGTTTGTTTGTTACCTCTTCACGCTTCATGTACTGAACCAATCTTCCTGAAATTTTGCATACACATAGTTAGAAGTACGGAGAAGGACATAGGGTACTTTTCATCCCGGGAAAAAGCAATGTTCCCGTGAGAAATTCACGCGGGCGAAAGCTAGTAATATATATGGAAAAAAATTGCAGAATTCCCATCGGGCTCTTATGAAACGCTTTCAACGCGTTGTGGCAATTCTCAATGCGTTGTGGCTTTTCTGTCATTGCCACAACGCATTGTGGGCGTTTTGCAATGACCATAATGCGTTGTGAGCATTTTATTCGCTCAGACTCTTTTAGGTATTTGAGCAGAATACAACTTTTAAAACCGCATCAATTTTTATCGATTAGTTTTTGCGAGATGGGCACAGTCACACAGACAGCAAAAGTACAGACATTTTTTTTTAAGTACTCACGGTTCTGTTTACCCCGTAAGGAATAAAGACGTTTCACTTTATCTGTACCTATCTATGTCATTTTGTTCTCAGGGCAACGTTGTCAACTACGGTTGTTCCGAACTAATGACTGCTGAGCGAATCGGCGAGCGAAGTGCGAAATTAGTCTCATTCTTGGACTTAGCGGGACATAGCAAGTACCAGCGGACTACTGTGCATGGACTTACGGGATACTGTCCGCATTATGCTATGCTCGTGGTAAGAAACATATATTTAGGACTAAGTTAGTCTTCTTGGACTTAGCGGGACATAGCAAGTACCAGCGGACTACGGTTCACGGACTTACGGGATACTGTCCGCATTATGCTATGCTCGTGGTAAGAAATATGTATTTAGGACTAAGTTAGTCTTCTTGGACTTAGCGGGACATAGCAAGTACCAGCGGACTACGGTGCATGGACTTACGGGATACTGTCCGCATTATGCTATGCTCGTGGTAAGAAATATGTATTTAGGACTAAGTTAGTCTCGATTTTAGGGTTCCGTACCTCAAAAGGCAATAACGGAATCCTTATAAGATCACTTTGTTGTCCGTCTGTCTGTCAAACTTTTTTTTCTCAGACAGCAATCAAAACCTATGGGGTACTTCCCGTTGACCTAAAATTATGAAATTTGGCAAAAAGCAAGGTCTAACAGTACTTATACAGGAATAAATCTGAAAGTTGCAAATATGTTGTTGGAAGTCTAAAAAAAGTGTTACAAACTTATTTTTGCGCTCGACGCAGTATGAATCCTAGGGATCGAACTGCAAAGTTAAGTTTGTTTTTTAACTAGTTGGTCTTTTAATTAGAGCTATAATGTAAGATGTTTTGCGTGTACAGAACCCTCGGGGCGCGAGCTTGACTCGCATTTACTCGATCACAAACAAAACATGTTTTATTATATTTATATTTATTTTTTATATGTTACTTTATTTTTGACTGTACACAATCTAGTGTATGTATAGAGTTCATAAATAGCCTCTCTGGCATGTTAGGCGACCAAGACTGTTTCATGAGTTTCTTTCGGCATTTCTTCAGCAGTGGTCGTTCCGAAATGCTAGTAGTTTGTAGCTTTGAGATATAATATATTATGATAAATAATTAGTTTTCGACGTGAAAAAGAGCCTTCTTTGAAGGCCAAGTTTAAAAAAAAAAATTTGACTTTTGACTTTGACTTGGCCGGTTATTTTTATTTGGAAATGTCCAATGTGTTGTCTGTCTGTCCGGCCAGATCTCGGCAACAGCCGGCATCACTCGCATCACAGAGGAACACATAGGGCTGCTGCTGGCCCTGGACCTGCCATTCTTCACGGTGATCAGCAAATGCGAACTCGCGTCCAATGCTGTGCTGCCTCTGTTGGGGAGACTGCAGGCTTTGTTGCACACTTGTGGCAAGGTAATATAAAATCCATTTATTCTTACCAGTCCTATCATGTAAACAATCTTCACAGTACTTTTTGTTGAATTTTGTTGAAAATAAATATTAGTTCAAACCTAAACATTCTAAAGTAAAACATTTATTAACCACGAAAGTAATTTCCTAAAAAGTCTATTTTTATTTATATTGTTGTAAAATCATAAAAAGACATGGTAAGATTGTTTACATGATAGGACTGGTAAGAATAAATGGAGTTTAGTTGTCTCAATATCCATTTGCATACCTACGACCAAAAAAAAAAAAAAATTTTTTATATCCTTAGTGAGTTTGTTTATTTGTTTGTTTGTTACCTCTTCACGCTTTGTCTACTGACCCCATCTTCTTGATATTCCGCATACACATAGTTAGAAGTACTGAGAAGGATATAGGGTATCTTTCATCCCGGAAAAAGGACTGTTCCCGTGAGAAATTGACGCGGTCGAAGCCGCGGGCAAAAGCTAGTTATTGTATATATTTATTCTCAAGTGAGTGATTGTATTTGTCTTATTGAGAAATAAAGATCTTTAACCAATATGCGTCTTATTATCTTGCATTTAGGGCCATCCCATATAAGGCGTTGGTAACTATTTTCCATCAAATATTGAACATTATGTCGGTCATTCTTCACGGTGATCAGCAAATGTGCCTATGTTGGGGAGACTGTAGGCTTTGAACTTTAAACACTTTAAACTTAGCTTTAAGTAATTTTATGACGTCAACTTACTAAAAAACAAGAATGTGACGATTTATAAGTGCTATTTTTAAGCCTATAGAAATAAAAATAATTGACTTTGACTTTGTTGCAGACTTGTCGCAAAGTAATATAGTTGTCGCAATATGGGTCTTATTACCTCGCATTTAGGGCCATCCCATATAAGGCGTTGGTAACTATTTCCCATCAAATATTGAACGTTATGTATCGGTGCTAGCTTTTGCACGCGGCTTCGCCCGCGTGATTTTCCCACAGGAACAGGGTTCCCGGGATGAACAGTACCATATGTCCTTCTCAGTACCTCTAACTATGTGTATGCGAAATTTCAGGAAGTTTGGTTCATTAGATAAAGCGTGAAGAGGTAATAAACAAGCAAACAAACTCACTTTCTTATCTGTAATATTAGTACAGACGGAGGCCTATACTAGCAGTGGTTCACGAAAGGCTTAAAGTCAATTATTTTTATTCATATAGGCTTAAAAATAGCACTTATAAATCGTCACATTCTTGTTTTTTAGTTAGTTGACGTCATAAAATGACCTAAAGCTAAGGTTACCACCGCCTCCAAAGCGCAAGTGGAGAAGAGGCGGCGCAACAAACTCCACTGCTGCATTTTCTCCAAAGACGTCACTTTACAACATATGTCTTACAATTAAATGACTGTGTATGTGGACGAATGCTGCTCGAAAGGCTATGGATGATGATGTTATACATCAACAATCACACTTGTTGCAGAAACCTCTTCTGATAACTGACGAGAACATGGCCCGCGACTGCGTGGCGCCGCAGAAGCTGATACTGGACACCATCGACGGCCGGGGGGAGGCTGGGGAGGGGTGACGTTTTATTTTATTTTACTAATAGCACAAAATTTCAATTAAAAATGATTTCTGATCAGCCAATAGAAAATAATTAAGTTTATTGTAAAGTTTTTAATGTATTTCTTGCTATTCTAGCCCGCAAATGGAGCAGGTGCCAGTATTCCCAGTGAGCTGCGTACGCGGCGCTGGACTTAACGCATTGCACGCCTTCCTGCTCGCGCTGCAGCCGCCCAAGGAGCTGTCCCCGCCGCAGCCGGAGGACGTGAGTTAGCTATCATAAGTGGTGTGGGTCCTAGGACTCTGCCTTGAGGTGTACCATATCTTCTTTTGCTGAAGCGAAGACGAAGTTATCTATTACAGTTTGTATTAGTCCCAGAACTCTGCCTTGAGGTGTACCACTTTGCTACAATCCGGAGGAATTGTCGCTTTTCACAGTCAACTTAGATTTATAATATGCTAGATCTACAGCCGCCCAAGGAGAAGCTGCAGCCGAAGCCGGAGAACGTGAGTTAGCTATCATATGTGGTGTGGGTCCTAGTACTCTACCTTGAGGTGTACCATGAATTGTTTTGCTAAAATCTGGTCTTTAATTAAGCTATCGTAAGTGGTGTGGGTCCTAGGACTCTACCTTGAGGTGTACCATGAATTGTTTTGCTAAAGTCTGATTTTTAATTGAGCTATCATAAGTGGTGTGGGTCCTAGGGCACTGCCCTGAGATGTACCATGAATTGTTTTAGCCAGAATGTATGTGCAGCCCAAGCCGGGGGACTAAGATAGCTGTTATAAATTGTATGGATCCCAAGACTCTACCTTGAGGTGGACCATTTTGCTAAAATCTAGCGGAATTGACGCTTTCAACAATAGATGTTTTACATCACTTATTACTACTACTATTACTTGACGACCTCCGTGGCCCAACGGTCATCACGCCGGACTGCCACACCGGAGGTCCCGGGTTCGATCCCCGGTCGGGTCAAGATGGAAAATGATCTTTTTCAGATTGACCCGGGTCTTGGATGTTTATCTATATATATGTATTTGTTATAAAATATAGTATCGTTGAGTTAGTATCCCATAACACAAGTCTCGAACTTACTTTGGGGCTAACTCAACCTTTTGATAAATTTGTGGAAATAAGTAAATTCAAAGGTTGTGGCCCTTGTCGGTTACGGTCGTTCGGGGAATGTGGCCTTTCAAGTATGTGGTCGTTCGAACGAAATGGCCGTTTAGGGATGTGGCCGTTCAAGGGATGTGGTCTTTCGGGGGAAACGGACGTTCTAGCCCTAATTCTGTGTGATTTGTCCGTATATATTTATTTATTTATCAAAAAATTGAGAAATTACTCCTACACCGAAAATGTAACTTGTTCCAGGAGACCTGCGAGTTCCAAATCGATGAAATCTTCCATATGGGCGAGTCTGAGGGTCCGGTGGTGGGGGGACTGCTAGCTAAAGGACAGATATTCGAAGGGGATCAGCTTATTATAGGTAAGAGTGTGAAAAATATAATCAACAATCAAAAAAACACAATCAAATAATCTTTTGCTTACCAAAATGAGGTGTTGAAAGCCTGCGTCAGATTTTAAGTTCCTTCAATTTACTGCGTCAGATAAAAAAAAAATGTCTTCTATTAACTCTATAAAAAAATTCTAATACATTTTTTTCTTAAAAAACTCTTATGCAGGACTTATTAAATCCCAACTATTATTATAAATGTGAAAGTGAGTTTGTTTCTTTGGTACCTCTTGACACTTTATCTACTAAACCAATCTTCCTGACTTTCCGCATACACATAGTTAGAAGTACTCCCGGGAAAAGCACTGTTCCCGTGGAAAATACACGCGGGCGAAGCCGCGGGCAAAAGCTAGTTCTCATATAAATTACCCATACTTTCCCTGTAGTTTATATGGAAAATTATGTACCGGTAACAAGTACCTCTTATGTACAGACATAGACCAGTTATACTTCGTACAGTATAGGTTGAGTCTTTTGACATCTGTCAAATAGTATTAAAATAGTACATCTGCCTCTGTCTGTCTCATTGTAAGACATATGTTGTAAAGTGACGTCTTTGGAGAAAATGCAGCAGTGGAATTTGTTGCGCCGCCTCTTCTCCACTTGCGCTTTGGAGGCGGTGGTAAACTTAGCTTTAAGTAATTTTTTTGACGTCAACTAATTAAAAAACAAGAAAGTGACGATTTATAAGTGCTATTTTTAAGCCTACATGAATAAAAATATTTGACTTTGTCGCTCTCATTTCAAATGTGTTCATAGTTCATAGTTATTTATTCATAAACAACAGATATTGTGTGTGAAATTACATTAAATTAAATTAAATATAATTAACAATTTGATATAAAATTAACAATAAATAATAGAAGAAATTTAATAGTATTTAAATTGAATTGCCTAATTATTGATAGGAGGATACAAGGAGGTCAAAACGATGGCCGAGGATAGGAAGAGATGGAAAAAACTCCACCGACAAGAACAATGTTCTTAAATTTAAATGAAAAATGAAATTATTGATATCGAAAAATTCGTCCACACTGTTCATCACACATTAACACACACACACACACACATTTCGGTCGGTTCATCCTGCTGTCAAAAGACTTATCCTATATTGTACGAAGTATAGTTGTATTATATTTCTTTTCCCAGGCCCAATGGACAACGGCGAATTCGTCCCAATCACAGTTCGCAGTGTGTATAGGAATCGTGCGCCCTGCGCAAGAGTGTTGGCGGGACAGTGCGCTTCTTTGGGACTCCGCCCCGCGCCACAGAGATTAAGAGCAGGACAGGTAAGTTACATTAGTTTCTCGCTGTTTCTCAACGTTATTTGGTGGTTTCTCGCTTAATATTTACCGAAAAGGCGGCTAGGACATTGACATAAGTAACCAGGTGTCAAACAACAGCGAATTCGTCCCAATCACAGTCCGCAGCGTGTACAGGAACCGTGTGCCCTGCGCACGAGTGTTGGCCGGACAGTGTGCATCTTTGGGACTCCACCCCGCGCCGCAGAGATTGAGAGCAGTACAGGTATATTTCTTAAGGTTTATATGTGGCGTTCCAAGCAAAAGGGTACCACTGGCAGATGTGCCCAGTGGTACCCTTTTGCTTGTAACGCCACATATTATATTAAAACTTAGGTTTCTCGGTGTTTCTCATAGTTTTCTTAGTTGTTTTTTGTAATATTGCTCAAAAGATGGTAAAGGAAAAGGCGGTATGTTTCTTAGGGTTTATATCATTATATTATATTAATACTTAAGTTTCTCTGTGTTTCTCATATTTACTTTTAAGTTTCTCGGTGTTTCTCATATGTTTTTGGTGGTTTTCTTGTAATATTGCTCATTAAAAAGATGATTATAATGATTTCCTGGAAGAAATGTAACAAATGCGCTTCTTTGGGACTCCGCTCCGCACCACAAAGATTATGAGCAGGACATGAATGTTTCTTAGGATTTATTACATTAGATTTCTCGGTGTTTCTTATAGTGTTTTGGTAGTCTCTCGTATTATTTTTACACGACTGACCAAAAAAGGAGTGTCATGTTTTCAGAGTTCATACATAAGTACATACATAGAATCACGTCTTTATCACTTACGGGGTAGACAGAGCCGAGAGTCGTGAGATTCGAAGGCTACGCTTAGCTCAATAGTGGGTTCATGTATGTGAGTAAGTATGTATGTATGTAAGTTTATTGCACCATAAGTCCTGAACAGATTCCTTGCATTCCTCCGAGTGACATCGGCTATGTAAGTTGTCAGTCGTGTTTTTATTTTTAATAATTAGCTTGTTATTGATAGTGTCTAGGATAATGATTAGAAAGGCCGCAGAGGCTAAGGGCTGGACGGATGTTTCTAAAGATACATTTTACTTCAGGTTTATCGGTGTTTCTCATATTTACTTTCAAGCTTTTCGTAGTTTGCGTTATTTTATCATTGTTATGTATGTGTTGGCAGTGTGTGTGTGTGCAGGTATTTATTTTTTAATTGTGTTATTTTTAATGGTGCCCTCAGAAGACCAGCGTTGTGGTTTCTACTGCAACAATATGCCTTTAGATATAACACAACTATGTATTTTTTTGTATAAGATTATGTTATTGTTTTCTTTGTTTGTGTAATCCTAATATTATAAATGCGAAAGTGAGTTTGTTTTACTTCTTCACGCTTCATCTAGTGAACCAATCTTCCTGAAATTTCGCATACACATAATAGGGTATTTGACTAGATTAAAAATATGAGTAATTCTATAAATATCATTAAAGACAATATTTTTCTATAATTTTTGGATATTTTAACATGTCAAAAGAAGCAACGATTATGTTAATAAACTAATTTTAAAGTAATTTATTTCAAGCCCTGGACCACGTGATATGAAACGCTTCGCCATTTTCAATGACGTAATTGAGGTGGTCAAATCAGTCAAGTGTCAATTCCATGTTCCTTTTCGCACTGTAAATGTCGCACCGTTATTTTAGAAAAAATGTGAGAATATATCTGGGCCCTATACGCTAATGTCATAGCAACTTACATTGTTAATTAGTTTTGTCGCTCACTTTAATATTTAAATTCATCGTATTCTATTGAAAATCTTGTTATGAAAACAAGGAAGTGATATTAGTATACGTAAAACGAACGGCTTTTAGTGACGATTGCCCATAATACGTCACGGGGTTCTCATTGTAACGTATTGAGCTTTTAAGCGGTAATATCATTATTTTTGAACTTTTTCATCGATTTTAAATGTAAATACTGAAAAATAATCAAAAATATATATGTCGTTAGTTTTCTGTTAACGTAATGAACAATTTTAGATAGGTTTTCAAAAACAGTCAAATACCCTATTAGAAGTCCTGTGAAGCACATAGGGTACCTTTCATCCCGGAAAAGCACAGTTTTTATGGGAAATTGGCAAAAGCTAGTGTCAGAAAGGATTTTTCCTTGTTTCGTGCAGGTGTTGCTGTCGCGCCGCGCACCGCGCCCCGCGCCGCGCCGTCGCCCGCAATTTGGCGGCTGCAATGGAAAATGCGTCGCTTCTCTATCCGTAAGTGTTACATACTCGTTACTATTAGATACGCTAAAAGAGATATGCTGTAAATTAAAGCCTAGGTTGCCACACGGTATACATTCCTCATTTAATAAACTGCTAAACATTACTTTAACACAAATGATAATCTCTAAAAAGAACGTATCTCATCATGATCCCGGCCGACTGACATTTCACGCTGACCGCTGCTCCAATCACAGTACACCACTAGTGACGTGCCGTATTTATAGAGATGGGCAATCTTCTCGTCTAACATTACATACTGGTGGGGGATCGAAGGGACCGAAACATAATACATTTCTTATTTCCTAGTTATTTAAAAATCAAACTTATATATGGTAGCATATTTGTGTCTATTCTATTGCATTTAATGGAAATCTGTAAAATAGAATAAGAATTGGATAACAATAAATAAAATAAAAATAAGGTTCATTTTAAACAGACATTACCGACCGAAAAAAAAATCAGCTTCTTCATACATTTTGAACGAGTAAGATATTGTAAAAATTTTTTTAGGTCGGTTTAAGTTAATCTCATACAAAAAATTGCTTACAATCATGAGTACTTTTATCAGTAGAAGGAATACCATTCATCCTGTATAAACAAATAAAGTAATAAATAAATTCAATTTCCAGGTACAAGAGCTAATGAAACAGTCGCAATCAGACAACGAGAACAGGAAGTCAGTGCGGAGGAAAAACAAGAACTTACTACAAGACATAGACAATCCCGTAGAGCTAGAGTGCAGCTGCGACGACCGAGTGTATCTGGAGGATCCCGACGAGCCACGAGGCTGCCTGTTCTTCCAGGTTCGTGTCTAAACTACACCCAGACATACACACACTCTCATAGACAATCCTGTAGAGCAGCTGCGACCACAGAGTGTATCTGGAGGATCCCGACGAGCCACGAGGCTGCCTGTTCTTCCAGGTTCGTGTCTAAACTACACCCAGACATACACACACTCTCATAGACAATCCTGTAGAGCAGCTGCGACCACAGAGTGTATCTGGAGGATCCCGACGAGCCACGAGGCTGCCTGTTCTTCCAGGTTCGTGTCTAAACTACACCCAGACATACACACACTCTCATAGACAATCCTGTAGAGCAGCTGCGACCACAGAGTGTATCTGGAGGATCCCGACGAGCCACGAGGCTGCCTGTTCTTCCAGGTTCGTGTCTAAACTACACCCAGACATACACACACTCTCATAGACAATCCTGTAGAGCAGCTGCGACCACAGAGTGTATCTGGAGGATCCCGACGAGCCACGAGGCTGCCTGTTCTTCCAGGTTCGTGTCTAAACTACACCCAGACATACACACACTCTCATAGACAATCTTGTAGAGCAGCTGCGACCACAGAGTGTATCTGGAGGATCCCGACGAGCCACGAGGCTGCCTGTTCTTCCAGGTTCGTGTCTAAACTACACCCAGACATACACACACTCTCATAGACAATCTTGTAGAGCAGCTGCGACCACAGAGTGTATCTGGAGGATCCCGACGAGCCACGAGGCTGCCTGTTCTTCCAGGTTCGTGTCTAAACTACACCCAGACATACACACACTCTCATAGACAATCTTGTAGAGCAGCTGCGACCACAGAGTGTATCTGGAGGATCCCGACGAGCCACGAGGCTGCCTGTTCTTCCAGGTTCGTGTCTAAACTACACCCAGACATACACACACTCTCATAGACAATCTTGTAGAGCAGCTGCGACCACAGAGTGTATCTGGAGGATCCCGACGAGCCACGAGGCTGCCTGTTCTTCCAGGTTCGTGTCTAAACTACACCCAGACATACACACACTCTCATAGACAATCTTGTAGAGCAGCTGCGACCACAGAGTGTATCTGGAGGATCCCGACGAGCCACGAGGCTGCCTGTTCTTCCAGGTTCGTGTCTAAACTACACCCAGACATACACACACTCTCATAGACAATCTTGTAGAGCAGCTGCGACCACAGAGTGTATCTGGAGGATCCCGACGAGCCACGAGGCTGCCTGTTCTTCCAGGTTCGTGTCTAAACTACACCCAGACATACACACACTCTCATAGACAATCTTGTAGAGCAGCTGCGACCACAGAGTGTATCTGGAGGATCCCGACGAGCCACGAGGCTGCCTGTTCTTCCAGGTTCGTGTCTAAACTACACCCAGACATACACACACTCTCATAGACAATCTTGTAGAGCAGCTGCGACCACAGAGTGTATCTGGAGGATCCCGACGAGCCACGAGGCTGCCTGTTCTTCCAGGTTCGTGTCTAAACTACACCCAGACATACACACACTCTCATAGACAATCTTGTAGAGCAGCTGCGACCACAGAGTGTATCTGGAGGATCCCGACGAGCCACGAGGCTGCCTGTTCTTCCAGGTTCGTGTCTAAACTACACCCAGACATACACACACTCTCATAGACAATCTTGTAGAGCAGCTGCGACCACAGAGTGTATCTGGAGGATCCCGACGAGCCACGAGGCTGCCTGTTCTTCCAGGTTCGTGTCTAAACTACACCCAGACATACACACACTCTCATAGACAATCTTGTAGAGCAGCTGCGACCACAGAGTGTATCTGGAGGATCCCGACGAGCCACGAGGCTGCCTGTTCTTCCAGGTTCGTGTCTAAACTACACCCAGACATACACACACTCTCATAGACAATCTTGTAGAGCAGCTGCGACCACAGAGTGTATCTGGAGGATCCCGACGAGCCACGAGGCTGCCTGTTCTTCCAGGTTCGTGTCTAAACTACACCCAGACATACACACACTCTCATAGACAATCTTGTAGAGCAGCTGCGACCACAGAGTGTATCTGGAGGATCCCGACGAGCCACGAGGCTGCCTGTTCTTCCAGGTTCGTGTCTAAACTACACCCAGACATACACACACTCTCATAGACAATCTTGTAGAGCAGCTGCGACCACAGAGTGTATCTGGAGGATCCCGACGAGCCACGAGGCTGCCTGTTCTTCCAGGTTCGTGTCTAAACTACACCCAGACATACACACACTCTCATAGACAATCCTGTAGAGCAGCTGCGACCACAGAGTGTATCTGGAGGATCCCGACGAGCCACGAGGCTGCCTGTTCTTCCAGGTTCGTGTCTAAACTACACCCAGACATACACACACTCTCATAGACAATCCTGTAGAGCAGCTGCGACCACAGAGTGTATCTGGAGGATCCCGACGAGCCACGAGGCTGCCTGTTCTTCCAGGTTCGTGTCTAAACTACACCCAGACATACACACACTCTCATAGACAATCCTGTAGAGCAGCTGCGACCACAGAGTGTATCTGGAGGATCCCGACGAGCCACGAGGCTGCCTGTTCTTCCAGGTTCGTGTCTAAACTACACCCAGACATACACACACTCTCATAGACAATCCTGTAGAGCAGCTGCGACCACAGAGTGTATCTGGAGGATCCCGACGAGCCACGAGGCTGCCTGTTCTTCCAGGTTCGTGTCTAAACTACACCCAGACATACACACACTCTCATAGACAATCCTGTAGAGCAGCTGCGACCACAGAGTGTATCTGGAGGATCCCGACGAGCCACGAGGCTGCCTGTTCTTCCAGGTTCGTGTCTAAACTACACCCAGACATACACACACTCTCATAGACAATCTTGTAGAGCAGCTGCGACCACAGAGTGTATCTGGAGGATCCCGACGAGCCACGAGGCTGCCTGTTCTTCCAGGTTCGTGTCTAAACTACACCCAGACATACACACACTCTCATAGACAATCCTGTAGAGCAGCTGCGACCACAGAGTGTATCTGGAGGATCCCGACGAGCCACGAGGCTGTCTGTTCTTCCAGGTTCGTGTCTAAACTACACCCAGACATACACACACTCTCATAGACACTCCTGTAGAGCAGCTGCGACCACAGAGTGTATCTGGAGGATCCCGACGAGCCACGAGGCTGTCTGTTCTTCCAGGTTCGTGTCTAAACTACACCCAGACATACACACACTCTCATAGACACTCCTGTAGAGCAGCTGCGACCACAGAGTGTATCTGGAGGATCCCGACGAGCCACGAGGCTGCCTGTTCTTCCAGGTTCGTGTCTAAACTACACCCAGACATACACACACTCTCATAGACACTCCTGTAGAGCAGCTGCGACCACAGAGTGTATCTGGAGGATCCCGACGAGCCACGAGGCTGCCTGTTCTTCCAGGTTCGTGTCTAAACTACACCCAGACATACACACACTCTCATAGACACTCCTGTAGAGCAGCTGCGACCACAGAGTGTATCTGGAGGATCCCGACGAGCCACGAGGCTGCCTGTTCTTCCAGGTTCGTGTCTAAACTACACCCAGACATACACACACTCTCATAGACACTCCTGTAGAGCAGCTGCGACCACAGAGTGTATCTGGAGGATCCCGACGAGCCACGAGGCTGCCTGTTCTTCCAGGTTCGTGTCTAAACTACACCCAGACATACACACACTCTCATAGACACTCCTGTAGTGCAGCTGCGACCACAGAGTGTATCTGGAGGATCCCGACGAGCCACGAGGCTGCCTGTTCTTCCAGGTTCGTGTCTAAACTACACCCAGACATACACACACTCTCATAGACACTCCTGTAGAGCAGCTGCGACCACAGAGTGTATCTGGAGGATCCCGACGAGCCACGAGGCTGCCTGTTCTTCCAGGTTCGTGTCTAAACTACACCCAGACATACACACACTCTCATAGACAATCCTGTAGAGCAGCTGCGACCACAGAGTGTATCTGGAGGATCCCGACGAGCCACGAGGCTGCCTGTTCTTCCAGGTTCGTGTCTAAACTACACCCAGACATACACACACTCTCATAGACACTCCTGTAGAGCAGCTGCGACCACAGAGTGTATCTGGAGGATCCCGACGAGCCACGAGGCTGCCTGTTCTTCCAGGTTCGTGTCTAAACTACACCCAGACATACACACACTCTCATAGACACTCCTGTAGAGCAGCTGCGACCACAGAGTGTATCTGAAGGATCCCGACGAGCCACGAGGCTGCCTGTTCTTCCAGGTTCGTGTCTAAACTACACCCAGACATACACAAACACTCTCATCCATATAACAAGCTTCATATATCGGCTCAATAATACGTCCTGTCACGGTCGCAATTTAATATGGTGGGGCGGCCGTGACAGGACATGTCGTTGATTTAGTATCCCACACAAGTCTTGAACTTACTTTGGGGTTAGCTTAATCTGTGTGATTTGTCCGTATATACATACATAGAGTCACGTCTTTATCCCTTACGGGGTAGACAGAGCCAAGAGTCGTGATACTCGAAGGCCACGCTTAGCTGAATAGTGGGCTTTCTGATTGAATGGAGATTCAGGTATAGTGACAGGTTGTTAGCCCATCGCCTGTGAGTGGAGGAATCCTCAGTTTAAAGCCCTTGTCCGTATACAATGTGTCTCGTCATCAGTGTCGGAGCCTTATGACATTTTTAATTGACAAATCACCACTCAATTTTTTTTTAAATTTTTTTTTGCTCGTACATAATTAGCATAAAACTTAAAAACAAATTTAAAGCCTTTAAATGAGACCTATTTTATGTCGATAGCACTTTTACACGAATAGTTACGATTTAGTAAAAGAGCCCGAAAAAAAAAACAAAATGGCTGTCATTTTACTACAGTAGAAGAAAAAAACGTTATGGGTGGTGATTTGTTCATAAAAAATGCCATATAACATACCATTAAAGGCTCCGACACTGGTGACGGGTGTTATAGCGAGAGCTATCAAGTATCGCTGACCATCAGTATAGCCAAACCTAACGTTCTTGCGCAATTTGGATGCAGCGATGCTAGCAAGATTTGCCCATACGGCTCCGCCGCGTAATTGCTGAGTCGGCGCCTCGTGCCTCCAAAAAACGTAACAGATTTCGAAATAAAAATAGCACTTCGGTACTAGCATCGTCCGAACTTAGGCCGGTATTTATAAACCAAGCTCAAGACAGCTGTCAAGTGCGAACTCAGCTGATTCGCACTCAAGTTATGTTCACGCACTTAAGATCGTCGCTAATTAATAAACCTATATCAACGGCGTATCACTTAAGATCTCAGAACACACACAACTTCAAACTGATAAGCTGAGAATTTTGACATGGCGTGGTGTCAAACCATAGACATGGAAACCGGCCGCATAACTACTGTTTGGATATAGATTGTTAAGCCGGGTCTATGATTTTTTACTGAGTCTGGTCTAACTACTGTCACAAGTCACTCTCAAGTCATGGTTGTACTGTCATCAGCAAATACGCTCTTGAGTAGCATCTTGAGTGCTGATATTTGTTTATTAATACGTCTGTACTCGGCTGATACGCGGAACTCAAGTAAGATTTATAAATTAGCACCGCGACTCAAGTGCGCTTTCAAGATCGAGCTAAGCCTTGAGTGTCATTTATTAATACGGGCCTTAGATTTAATTTTAGAATATTCTTTTATTGTAAAATTCATTTTTTACTAAAAATTATTTTTTTTAACTTAATTTAATTTTTTTTTAATTACTCCGGCTGTGGCCTTCGTAATTCGGGACACATTATATATTTATTGACAATAGATATGTTTCCCCCAGGCCACGGTGCAGGTGCTGCGGCACTCGACGTCTATCGGGCCGGGCTTCCAGTGCACCGCACACGTCGGGAATGTGCGACAGACCGCCATCGTTGAGGTGATTCATAACCACAGTCTATATCTATATAAGGTGGACACAAATTAACTACAAATATTTTCAGGGCTAATTACTGATATTATTTAGAAAGTATATCAGTGGTTTTTTTAATTTTTTACACGCTAGTTTTCGAGAAAAATTAACGTTTATGTTTTTGAAAACCGTAACATTATAACATCCTGTACACAGCTTTGCGTAAAATGACAATTAAAATGACACACACAAACAAAAGCCGCCCCGCCCACCGGTCGGTCGCTATCGTTTACGTAAAATAAATCGCTTGACATATCTGTCTTTCACGCACTTTTCATAAATAAAGAGGAATACAGCAAATCAATTTCATTCAACTATTAATTGGTGGGAGGAGCTTAAAGAGGTATGAAGTCTACACATTTAACTACAGTATGATACTAAATGTCATCATTTAATAATATTTTTTTTGTTAGAAAAAACAAAAAAAAAAAACTAGCGTATCGATTTTTAAAATTGTATCTCCAATACGTTTATTTAGCCCCCTGGAGCCAGCCCTGAAAATATTTGTAGTTAATTTGAGTCCACCTTATATACAATGTGTCAGCCCGATCCGTCCAGTGGTTTGGGCTGTGCGTTGATAGATCACTATTTCAGTCAGTCACCCTTGAGTTATATTACAATGTGTCGCGTCATCAGTATCGGAGCCTTTAATGGAATGTTATATGGCATTTTTTATGAACATATCACCACCCAAAACTTTTTTTCTTCTACTGTGGTAAAATGGCAGCCATTTTGTTTTTTTTTCGGTCTCGTATACTAATTTGACGACCTCCGTGGCCTAACGGTTATCACGCCAGACTGCCACACCGGAGGTCCCGGGTTCGATCCCCGGTCAGGTCAAGATGGAAAATGATCTTTTTCAGATTGGCCTGGGTCTTGGATGTTTATCTATATAGTATCGTTGAGTTAGTATCCCATAACACAAGTCTCGAACTTACTTTGGGGCTAACTCAATCTGTGTGATTTGTCCGTATATATTTATTTATTTATTTAATTCAATCGTAACTACTCGTGTAAAAGTCCTATCGACATAAAATAGGTCTCATTTAAAAGCTAATCATGTAGACAACAATAAAATGAGAAAGTGTTTCAATATGAAAGACAAAAAAAAGAAAAACGTAAAAACAAAAAAAAAAACATTTTTTTTGTGTTTTTTTGAATTATTATTAGCTTCTTGTGAATAAACTAGTCAATAATGCCATATAACATTCCATTGAAGGCTCCGACACTGATGACGGGACACATTGTATATATAACTCAAAGGTGACTGACATAGTGATCTATCAACGCACAGCCCAAACCACTGGACGGATCGGGCTGAAATTTGGCATGCAGGTAGAGGTTATGACGTAGGCATCCGCTAAGAGAGGATTAACGCGAGCGAAGCCGCGGGCGACAGCTAGTATTTTATAAAGATAAACTTAATTGCAATAACATTAATTTTACATATATTTTAATGAGTGCCTTAAATTAAAAAACATTTCGAGGTTTTTCTTCAAATAAACTACTAATATTTTTCCAAAGTTATTTATTACTAGTTTTTGCCCGCGGCTTCGCCTGCGTGAATTTCCCACAGGAATAATGCTTTCCCGGGAGGAAAGGTATCCTATGTCCTTATCAGTACTTCTAACTATATGTATACGAAATTTCAGGACAACCTCACGGTTTATAAAACATAACATGTTTTATTATATTTATTTCTTATTCTTTATTTAATTTTTGACTGTACACAATCTAGTGTATGTATAAAGTTAATAAATAGCCCCTCTGGCATGTTAGGCGACCAAGACTGTTTCATGAGTTTCTTTCGGCATTTCTTCTCAGCAGTGGTCGTTCCGAAATGCTAGTAGTTTGTAGCTTTGAGACATAGTATATTATGGTACATAATTGGTTTTCGACGTGAAAAAGAGCCTTCTTCAAAGGCTAAGTTTCAATAAAAAAATTGATTTTGACTTGAATAATACGTCCTGTCACGGTCGCCATTTAAAATCGGTTTAGTAACAAAGATTACCCCCTAGTAATCTACAGAACTACTGAACCGATTTGAAAAATTCTTTCAGCAATAGAAAGCTACATTATACCTGAGTGACATAGGCTACAATGTATGTACCTCCCGAGCGAAGCCGGGGCGGGACGATAGTAAATAATAACTAGCGACCCACCCCGGCTTCGCACGAGTTCTAGTTTTACACATTTAAACCTGCCTCTTAAATCACTCTATCTATTTAAAAAAAACCATCAAAATCCGTTGCATAGTTTTGAAGATATAAGCATACATAGGGACAGACAGACAACGGGAAGTGACTTTGTTTTATACTATGTAATGATAATGATTACGAGGGAGTCGAAAAATAACTTTCTTCCCCAGGGCATAATGTCCCGAGACAGTGTTATTCGCGCGGGCGAAGCTGCCTCAGCATTGTTCCGCTTTGTGAGGTGCCCGGAGCACCTGGTGCGGGGCAGGAGACTACTATTCACCGCAGGACTTGGCACTAGGTGAGTGATAATATTAGGTGGAAAGGGGGGGAGAGTTATGGGTGTATATTCATCGCTTTGTTTCGAGACGGTGTACCCTCTGAGCGTCTGGTGGGGGGGGGATTACTCTTCACTCGACTTCGACTTGGCACTAGATGAGTGATGACATTGGGTTGGGGGTTAGCGTTGAAAATTCAGAAAAAAATGACTTGTTTTTTTTCAGCAAAAAAAAACAAAGTGACATTATGAAAAAAATATCCTGGGAAAACATGCTTTTTATGAAAAAGGCCGATGAAAATTAATCTTTCCTAATTTTTCGATCTGACGATGCATAGTCCAACGATCACCTGACTCGTCGTCGGATCGGTCGGTTTATTTCAATTTTTCTGAAAAAAACCCGTGTTTTCTTTTTCAGAAAGATTTGTTTTTTCGTTTTTTTTGTTTTCGTTATAAAAAGCATGTTTTATTTTTCACGAAAGTTTTGTTTGAAACATTGAAAAAAAAGACAGAATTTGAAAAAATCGGGAATTTTTCCTGCTTTTTTCAACGCAAGTATTTGGTAGGGGGGAGAGGTATTATGGTTATTACTAGTCACAGGCCTTGCCTCGTTTCGTAGGTATCCTGTGAGTATATGGTGGTGGTGGGGGGAAATTCCGGCCTGGGGACTAGGATATAACATTTGATAAAAAAAAATGTCTTTGGTGGTATGTCATGAGTACATGAGTTTGTATACCAATGGCTCATGTGTGGTAGTTTTCGACCACTACTTGCTTCCGGTGAAGGAAAACATCGTGAGGAAACCTGCACTCTGCTTGATGTTTATCAGCTAGTGTGGAGGCAATGGCAAACCACTCCATTAACATTGCCAAGATAGTCGTTGTGTGTGTTTCATTCGACATAATGACCACAACCCTCAGTCATGAGGAATACGACTAAAGATGGAAATATAACATTTTTTTGTCCACAGGGGCATCGGCCGAGTCACTCAAGTCTTTCCCTACATACCTTGAAGAATAAACAACTATTTCTATGTCCACTCTTACAAGCCCACTGTTGGGCATTTGTTTGTTTTTTACTATCAGCTAAAAATCGCTGATTTATTTTTTATTAGGAATATTACGCAAAACTGCGTAAGTCAATGTCATCTGTCAGGGTTTGACACATGTCATTGTCAATGTCAAAATACTCTATTACATCGAGATATACCTATGGAGTAGAAATACCTACTCGTGCTAAATAGTATAACTAAAGTTTGTTTTTTCCTAATTGTCCTATTATGTAAACAATCTTACCATGTCTTTTTATGATTTTACAACAATATGAATTAAAATAGACTTTTTAGGAAATTACTTTCGTGGAATAAATGTTTTACTTTAGAATGTTTAGGTTTGAACTAATATTTGATTTATTTTCAACAAAATTCAATAAAAAATACTGTGAAGATTGTTTACATATTAGGACAATTAAGAAAAAAACGGAGTTACTTTGCGGCCGGATCCGATCCGCCATTACAGGAGCCCTCTCCTGTATTCCTTTCGATGGTAGATCTATGAGCTGTCAATGAGAGTTTATTTTTAGAAATCCTCTATATTGTTGTGTTTTTGTAATAATATACTTTGTAAAAACAGTCACATAACAATAAAATAAATATTAAACTGTCCGCCATTACAAAATCCCTCGATTAAAAGTTGATACGTTTTTTGGTAGGTATTTCGTTTTTTATAGATATATATATATATCTATAAGTTGACTCTTTATGCTAGTGCTGCCACTGGCTTGAAGACATCGCAGTATTATCCTAAATGTGAATTTATAATATACTTTTAAATTGCTGTCATATTTTGACCATATCTTTCAATATTTTCTAACTAGTTTTTTTCTGTAACATCCGGATTGTTTAGGATTCCATTGTCCAATAAAATATTAAGTACAATATGATTGTTGTTTTTTAAAAATATAAAAAAATAAGTATGTTTTTGTGCCTGAGAGAATCTAGTCTCAGAATTTTAAGGTTCAATTCACATATACTAAATAAATATAATTTACGCTAATATTTTACAATACTACAGTGCGACACAAAATAATAGAAGTTTTTTTTGTCATTGCAACACTATGGATGGTCGAGATTGGTTATAAATATATGCACGTTGTATGTGATTGGTTGATAAATAGTTAAATACCTAGTGTTGCCAGCTATGGGCCCCCATTAATTTTCTACTCTTTTTTTATGTCGCACTGCTGTTATTTCTCTACATCACTATATCTATCTATACACGCGAAAATTTTCATTGATTTATGGTTAAAAAAATGTTGTATAAAAATAAATTCCTCTATCCATATACGCAATCCAAATTTGTGTACGACGTATAACAAAGTTACAAAGTCAAAGTCATTTTTTTTTATTGAAACTTGCCCTTCAAAGAAGGCTCTTTTTCACGTCGATAACTAATTATATTATGTCTCAAAGCTACAAACAACTAGCATTTCGGAACGACCACTGCTTAGAAGAAATGCCGAAAGAAACTCATGAAACAGTCTTGGTCGCCTAACATGCCAGACTATTTATTAACTTTATACATACACTAGATTGTGTACAGTCTAAAATAAAATAAAATATAGGAAAAAAATAATAATAATAATAAAATAATAATAAAAAATACAAAAGTGATTTCCGTTCGAGAACATGTCTTTTTATGATTTTACAATATATTACAATTACAACAATTATTATATTTTACAATATAAATTAAAATAGACGTTTTAGGAAATTACTTTCGTGGTTAATAAATGTTTTACTTTAGAATGTTTAGGTTTGAACCTAATATTTGATTTATTTTCAACAAAACTCAACAAAAAGTACTGTGAAGATTGTTTACATCATTGGACAAAAGAAAAAATGGAGTTAGTTACGACCAACTTATCGTAGTACCGCGTGAATCAGATGATCTCGAATACAAGTAGGTATGCGCTACCAATTGCTCTCACGTTTTTGCATTCGAGTTTCAGTCAACATTTTTTGTTTCAAAATTTTTATTTTGACTAGATAGATAGATCAACACTTTATTGCACCATTTACAGAAAAGAACATAAAAAGTATTGACAAAAGTAAATACCTACATAAATGAGCGCAAAGGCGGGCTTATCGCAAATGCAATTTCTTCCAGCCAACCTTTCTTTGACTAGCTAATTGGATCTTACTAACGATTCTTATGAATAAGCTTTGGCTCCAAAACCAATGAAAATTCACCGTGTATATAATAGTTAATTTTTTATCGTCATAAAAATTCGCTCGTACCTTAATTTTAGAACTTATTTAGACAAAAAACTTTATTCTATTTGATGTATTAAACACCTTTTGGCGCAGTTTTGCCAGTAAAATCGACACGAATGCTGTGACGGGAAATGGCATGACGCGTCATGCCACGATTAGTGATGTGCCGTTTCCGAAATTTTCAAAGAAACAGCGGAAAGTTTCTCGAGAACGGAAAATTTTCCAAAAAAAAACGAGGAATTTCTGAGAATTTTCTGAAAGTCTCAAGGGAAGAAATTTCTCGGCGGCACATCGCTAGCCACGATGCTCATTTGTTTTACATCTGCCGTGACGGCTAACTTTTTTGTTTTTATTAATAAACGTGCGGTTTTTTTTTTTGATATTTTATCCTAACGTTAAGTACAAACCTGTATGGTAGTTATATGACAAATTTCCCTGCGTACTTAATTTAGTTAAATTTTTTTAGTTTAAGTTTCACGAATCACTACCTAATCATTATTACGGGTTATACCTTTTGTGTTCCGATTTATACATGTAAGGTATTTTTTTTACATTTCACAAAATATGTTATTTGCTCGTCTGCTTACTAATATAAAAAAATATATTTAAAGAAATTACGTTATTTTGCGTGTCATTTTTTTTTTTGTGTTCATTTCGCCTTCATCACATAGAAACATAGATTTAATGGCGAAGTGGACATAAAAATTGTTAGATATACTTTATATATCCGAATTGGCGATAAAAGGGTTAAATGTACAGTCACCAGCATTGATTTTTATCCAATTTTAGACCTTATTGTGTTTACATATTAATGCTCGTGGCTTTACCAAATACTACTTGTATAAACTCTTGGCTGTTACCTTTTAGTGATGAGTTTCACTATCCATTGGAACTTATAATTGTAATTTAATCATTCTCAAGCCTAAGATTTCTAAAAGTTATTTGAGGAGACAGACCAGGGTCCCTATTTTTGAAAGTGTGACATACCGCCCAGTAGCGGCTTTAGGGGGCGCGTTTGGGCGACGGCCCAGGGCGCCGGACGTCAAGGGCGCCACAGGCGCCCCGGCGCACAGGCGTCTAGTGAGGGGCGCCGCAGGCGCCCCTTGTTGTCGTTGAGGGGCGAGAAGAAGGAGAGGCGCCTCAAAGGGTCGTCCCAAAGAGGCGCCTCAAAGGGTCGTCCCAAAGAGGCGCCTCTTTATTTATTACATGCTAGCTTTTGCCCGCGGCTCGCTCGCGTGCTTTTTCCCGGGATGATAAGAAATTGTTTTTTTTTCACGATTTCGCATTTTTTTCGTTTTTGACTTTCTCGAATAATTCTTTTAGCACCTTATAGCTCTCGTTAGTCCAGTGCTAAGTAATAAAAACTTGTGTTAAAGGTACTTCATTCTTATAAATCTTAAATAAAATATATAAAAAAAACTTAAAACACTCAATGTGCTCGATAGTCGTCTGATTCACGAAATTTTATAATATATTTTTACCCTTTGCCTTTTTTCGTATGGGTTTGAATAGTATTTGGGGGCGCCATAGAAATCTCGCCCAGGGCGCTGGTAGTGCTAAAGCCGGCTCTGATACCGCCGAAAACGAATAGACTGTTATGTCGCACTCGTCCTACTATGTCACTAAAAACATAAAAGCCGTATTTTTGAAATCACATGTTCATTGTAGAATGAAGCAGAAATTATTTCTTGCAACGAAAACCGAAACGGTAACGAATTGTATAAAAAATGTTCGTAAATTGTCAATCAAAGAGAACGTAAGCGTTAAACGGAACGCAAAAATGTAAATTCTAATAGACTCCACCTATATCCGTATCCGGTTGTCTAAGTCGTTCATGATTTTGACGTAATAAAACGTTCGACTACCAAATCATACGAAAACGAGTGGTCTAGACCACACGTTGCGAATTATTCGACATAGACAATTCAAAAATACGGAATAATGGATATCGAATAAAAATATTCGGCTCACGCTTTTTTGGTGAGTCACACTTTCAAAAATAGGGCCGCAGAACCACATATAGGTATTCTGCAAATTGTTTTGAACACTTGTAGTAATATGGCTTGACATATTCTAAAGCTATGGGCTTGACTCCAAAAGATTTTTTATAGTCATCCGTCACAAAATGTAGGTCTAATTTAAATGTGTAAAATCAAATACTACCTACTTATTTAAACTCTAGCGAGTTGTAAAATATAGAAAAAAAATATATTGCACACATAAGTAACATTGAATTATTAGTATTTCAAACAATTGGGAATTTGGGAAAGAAAACTTAGAGAAATTTAAATTATCCATGTCTTTATTCATATTTTTTGTGTAATATCTTTCCATCCTATGCGCTTACATACATACATGCTTTGAGCTTAAAACGAAGTACCAGTGTTTCGTACATTCTTTTATATTTACATTAAAATGTTTTCTCACATTGTAGATTTTGAATTCTCACAGAATATGCAAGCAGTGATTTCGCTATCGGCATTGATGTCGACATTTTGATTAAATTGACGAAATTTCACATGTGTTTTATTTTATACCCTTTCGTTTTCTTCCGGTGAAGGTAAGCATCGTGAGGAAACCTGCACTCTGGTTGATGATTGTCAGCTAGTGTAAGAAATGGAGAAGGCAATGGCAAACCACTCCATTAACATTGCCATGATAGTCGTTATGTGTTTCATTCCATATAATGACCACGATTCTCAGTCATGAGGAATACGACTATGAAAGAAAAAGCAGCATTTGCCCTCGGATTCGCCTGCCTGAATTCGGGTTTCATTCCTTGGAAATGTCACCCACATTTTCAAAATTCCTTATCTTAGTGCTCACTTTCTCAAAGAACCTACAAAATTTCAAGTTTTATGGTCAGCGGTTTTGTCTCTGCGTTGATATAACAATCAAATCAGTCCATTTTTTTATGTATATGTAAGATTGTATTGATATCATTCATAGATACGACCACCACCTGCTCCCGGTGAAGGAAAAACATCGTGAGGAAACCTGCACTGCCTCTATATGGCGGTAGTCGTAATTAAACAGAGAAAAATTTGACACCGTGATATCTAAAACACATACATCCATCCCGATGCTGTTACCGCCCGCCTTGAAACGAATCCTAAGGACTTGCTCTCACTACGCCACTGCAGAAGGACCAGATTTGCATAAAATCAAGAAATAAATCAGATGGGCAGATAAAATCTGTTATTTCTTAATTTGATATGCACTGTCATGGAATCTCCCTCCACAGTAGGTACACAAATAAGCAGTCTGAGGGGGCACGTGCCCCCCCCTAAATCCACTACTGTGTGCTAAAGGATTTATAAATAAAAGCAGAATATATTTCCCATCACTTTTATATACAAAGTCTAATGACTAGACGCACACAAACACATTAAAAATAAAAAAAATTGGCCTTCAGAATTTCTATTCAAAGTATTTTTTTCATTCGTCATTCCACAGTTACACACATTACCTACCGTACGTTCATATTTATTTTACCCAATATGTTAGGTACTGACAGTTCTAAAACAATTGAAAGTAGGCTCTATTGCACTCATATTAAAATTAACTTCACAATTCCAATGGAGGACTAAATATATACTTCCCATCACGTAAAATGGCCGCTGGTAGGGTGAGGAGGGGGTAAAACTTGCGCATGGGTACGACTGACGAACTAATCGCGCGCGCCGGATGAGACCCGCCCGACCCCCGCTATAGACCGATATATCGCCTACTGCGCAGCTAAACTCCAGCGACCTTTTTACGTGACGGCAACTATACATACATATAAAATACTATGCTATTACATCTCTCTCTCTCTCAGCCCAAAGACGTCCACTGCTGGACAAAGGCCTCCCCCAAGGATTTTATCCATGGGGGGTTTTGCCGTAATCGCCACGCTTGGCAGGCGGGTTGGCGATCGCAGTGTGATGGCATAGTACGCGGAAAGATGCTGCTGCCCATCCTCCGGTGTTTTAAATCCCTTAGTCGCCTCTTACGACACCCACGGGAAGAGATGGGTTGGTGCTATTCTAGGGCCACACCACAGGCCACCTATTGCTATTACATACATACACATTATAAACATAATGTTATAACCTGCTGTGGACCAGAGGCGAGTCTGCCTCTGTACCAAGAGGTCCAGGTTTGGTACCCTGGTCAGGTCAAAGGCAAAATAGGCCTTGGAATTATTAATTACAAAATGTAGGATCGGTAAGTCCTCTAACACAATAAAAAGAGCTAAATCGATCAGTGTGGTCATGTCCCTAGTCTTACATATAATTATAATAGATGTATTCCATTTATTCATAATTGTCCTATAATGTAAACAATCTTACCATGTCTTTTTATGATTTTACAACAATATAAATTAAAATAGACTTTTTAGTTAAATACTTTCGTGGGTAATAAATGTTTTACTTTAGAATGTTTAGGTTTGAACGAATATTTGATTTATTTTCAACAAATTTCAATAAAAAGTACTGTGAAGATGGTTTACATAATATATGTAGGGTTTTTTTTAATGAATCGAAACGCCTTATAAAACAAACTTAATTTATTGTAAGTAGGAACAAAAACAAACAATTATAATTTTATTGTCAATAAATAATTATTAACACAGCCATTTTTTGAACTAATTTCTAAATAGCTACAAATGAATGAATGACCATATAAGTTAAAATCGAGGTTAAATTGGTCTTGACGCTTCAAAGTCACTATCGCAAAAATTTGGTCATTTTCGCATAATGTCACTTTCGCAAAAGATGACATTCTGCGAAAAATGACGTTTTAGTATCAGTTTATTGAACATATAGGTACCCATTCTATACATGGCGTGAATAAACACTACAATTTAGCAAATAATAAAAATAAAATAAAAAAATATTACGGTCGGATTCCCAGTTGGTAATTTTTTTCTCTTGAATTTGTATTTTTTTTCTTTCTTAGGTTTTAGTTTATTTTTAATTTAGTTCTGATGCCTTAGATGCCTAGGGTATTAGATACGGGGTATCCGACCGAAACAAATAAACAAAATTGCAATAAAAACAAATGAAGATTTAAAATCTCGATTTGATGAATGCTTTGGATAATATTTACAATGTTCATAAAAAACATAACTTATTAGCATTTAAACAAAACAATAAAAGCAACAAAACTATGTTTAAAGTGGAATTCCACATAGATTTAAAAAAAATATATAAAAAAACACGATGCCATTATAAATTTTCGCAAAATTGCGACATTGGCATGTCTCGCTCGCACACTATAACGTTTTTAAAATATATGGAAATCTCAGACCTTTTTTCCAAAAAAGTACTTCATTATCTTACCATATATTATACAAATTAAACATATTTCAACATTGCCACTACTGCAATATAAAATAATGAGTTTGAAGTTATAAAAATATTTCTTGTCTTGAAAAAAGTTATATCGTGCGAGCGAGACAGTACAAAATGCGAAAGGGCTAATCCCTAAAACATTATACTTTTTTAAATGTACATATTTGTATCCCAGGCATCATATATCGCTAACTTAATCTCACTTTATCTTTGTACACTCATTGTATTCATACACTTATTAAACAAAAGCCCACTTCTTAACAATATTAGTAAGATACAAGGGCGGATCCAGCCTTGACGTAAGGGGAGGGCGGGCATATAGTGCGAGTGCGTGGTGTATAGATACTCAAAATAACACTTTTTTATGAAAGATGTTTTAAGCTCTTGACCACAATCTTGTCCGGGGACAGAGATGAGGTCTATGATACTTACACACACACACCGGGCTTATTTTGAGTGTAGAAGGTATATTACAATATACAATTGACAACATTTCATTTTTGAATAGGTCCTTAAAATCGTACAACAGTTCGAGATTTTTCTTTAAATAATACTATTCAAAAATTTTCAGATTTTATTTATTGCTTATTTAACGAAATATTCACAAAAATGTTCGGGCCCTCCAAAACAAGGAATCAACACTTTTAACACCTTTGCTTTAAGTTAAAAATATTAGGCGTCATTGTCAATTGACATTTTCAGATGAAAAAAAATGAAATTACTAAGTTAATTTGACACGTGGTAAAAAATGGAACTTGTGTCTCTTGTTTACTGAAATTTCCTTTTTGTTACGAAGGTAGCGCCCTCACTCGAACGCCAGCTTAGAGATACTTGTCAGATTTGAAAATAATGTTGCTAGGATATTGCTAAATAACAATAAATTGGTCAAGCGCGTTTAGGGCCATGAGCATAGGGTTCCGACGACGCCTATCCTGCGGTCATATAAACTTGAATTTACTCCCAGTTTTACATAAAATTAATTAAATAAGTATGATACCTTCATATTCAATGTAAATATTAAGGTTTCTTGTTCACTTCGGAACCCTAAAAACAATAAATAAAATCAAACAAATGTCAATAAAAGATGTCAATCAAAGAAAGACAATCTAGAATTTTTTTATTTAGCAGACGCAAAAGTATAGGTGTATATAAATCCATCTTTGCATTTTTGAAATGTTTAATATTTCAATATTTTTTTTGGTCAACTTACAATAATATTTTCGGGAAAAGAAAAAATATGGGTCTCTTAGTTTTTAAGTTACAAAAATATGGGGCTATAAAAATGAAATGTTGTCAATTCTTTAATATTTTCAATTGTTTTATTTAATTTCTGATACTAATACAGACTTTCGTTTCGTAACAGTGTAACTCAACGGGAATACGTGTAACAGTACGGGAAAAACATCAGTTGCAATGAGTAATACTGCGACTTATTGATACTTTTTCCCCTTTGTGTCTCAGTGTTTCAAATCTTGGTATGACTCATCGGGAACAAACGAAAAAATTATATACCAAGAAGGTCCCTGGGCATGACCCCCTAAATACGACCGTAAGATCCTTTTTGACCCAGAGTTAGTAATGTTGAATGTTCTAATCCACGGCAAGTACTAGCATATATTGCTAACTTATTTGCAATTCAGATGATCCTAACTAATATTATAAATGTGAAAGCAAGTTTGTTTGTTTATTTGTTTGTTACCTCTTCACGCTTTTTCTACTGAACCAATCTTCCTGAAATTTCGCATACACATAGTTAGAAGTACTGAGAAGGACATAGGGTACCTTTCATGCCGGGAAAAACCACTGTTCCCGTGGGAAATTCACGCGGGCGAAGCCGCGAGCAAAAGCTAGTAAATTATACATACATAGAATCACGTCTTTATCCCTTACGGGGTAGACAGAGTCGTGAGACTCGAAGGCCACGCTTAGCTGAATAGTGGGCTCTCTGATGGAATGGAGATTCAGGTATAGTGACAGGTTGCTAGCCCATCGCCTATGAGTGGAGGAATCCCCAGTTTATAAATATATATTAAATCGACTATTATTTTTGATCAATCGATCGATTGTCAAGAATGTGTTGGGGTTTTGTTGGTGTGACTACGGATAAATAATATTAACCTTTGTCACACTGGTGTGGTAAATTGGTGTGACTATTGATAGGTTGGGTATTTATTTTAATATCATTCTAATGTTTTTTATTCTGCCTTAAAAAGGCTTAAACAAATTTTTAGCTAAAAAACGCAACTTTTAAAGACATCCATATTCTCTTTGCCCTTATGTTTCTCCCTATTATCTATGTATTGTTTATACCCGCCCCCAAAATGCCTAACAATATAATTAGTCCTACTAAAGAGTTAGATTTGAACTTTTTGGCGCAATCGGTAGGATTATCCATGTCTAATGTGTAAATCTGTAACAATTAAAAATCAAGTCAAAATATTATTTTTTTATTAAATGGAAAACACAACTGACAACTCACATAGCCTATGACACTCGGAGAAATGCAAGGAATCTAAAAATACCTCTCACATCAAATTTCGCATACACATATTTAGAAGTACTGAGAAGGACATAGGGTACCTTTCACCCTGGTAAAATGCAATGTTTCCGTGGGAGTCCACGCGGGCGAAGCCGCTGGCAAAAGCTAGTCATCAATAGTATTGCAAACTATTGACTATCGATAGTGTGACTATTTTTCAAGCTCACTATCGATAGTCCTGCGACGCTATCGCTGTGCATAAATTTATATCCATACTAATATTATAAATGCGAAAGTTTGGATGTGAGTTTGTGAATTTGTGAGTTTGTGAGGATGTTTGTTACTCAATCACGCAAAATCTACTAGACGGATTTCGATGAAATTTGGTACAGAGGTAGATAATGACTTGGAATAGCACAAAGGCTACTTTTTATCCCGGGAAAAAGCACTGTTCCCGTGGGAAATTCACGCGGGCGAAGCCGCGGGCAAATGCTAGTTAATTTATAATTGTATGATATAATTTTCTCTCACCTGTCTCCCCACATGACCAGCATATAAAGCCAAAGCAGCGTAATATGCAGGACCAAGATCCGCCGCAAACCCAGTCGCAGTTAACGAGGCTAGGGACGCAGACAGACACACACTTAGCACTGGCTTCGTGTGCGAGCCGAACGTTAGTGCGGTGGACTTCATGCCTATACGAGCGTCGTCTAATTTGTCCTGAAAGAGAGTGAATTGTTGACGCGACAATGTTGCTTCGCAATGTCCACCGAAATGAGGGTTCATCTTTTTTAATTTTTTATTTATTAATTTTTGTACACAACAAATACATACAAAGGAAACATAAAACATAGGAAAACTAAGTACTTTTTTGTACATTAATATTAAATGATAAAAATGTTACTAATATTATAGGGCTTCGTATGCGAGCCTAACGTCAAGGCAGTGGACTAATTTTCGACTACGAGAATCGACTAATTATTCCTGCAGATTTTTAAATGCGTATTGGTGCAACCATTTTGCTTCCCAATGTCCACCGAAATGAGGGTACATCTTAAGATCTCACTTCTTTTTTCACTAATATTATAAATCCGGAAGTTTGGATGTGTAATATCTTACTAAAAAAAATTGCATGACTGATAAAAATAGAGATTGCCATATGGCGTTAAGTCCACCATTTGTACATAATTTTTAAAATTTTGTGCAATAAAGATTTAAATAAATAAATAAATAAAACAAAAATGACATTTCGACAAATTTTGATGAAACCAAACCAACACACACGCTTTCAGCATACATACGTGTATAAATTGCCTTGTAGCACTGTGTATTCGATTACATTATACTCGTATAAATATTTTTTTTTAAATTTCAGAGTAGGTTTTGTTTAATAAATAAATAACGCTGGACTGATTTTGATGAAAACCCGCGGCCAAACATAGGCTACTTTTTTCAAAAATCAACCCCCAAAGGGGTAAAATGGGAGTCAAAGTTTGTATGAAAAACACATAAAATATATTTTTTGCCGCGGGGTAACATCTAATTTGACATATTTACTAACCTGATGCGCATAATTGAGCATATCTTTTGACTTCACAAAACCCTCCGAAATATGGCTAACATGAAGTATTTAATGTAAACAACATTTTGTTTTTTTTTTATATAGAATAGTATGCAAACGAGCATGCGGGTTGCCTGATGGTAAGCAATCACCGCAGTCAAAAGACACCCAAAAAAGATCACTAGATTTTAAATATTTTTGAACAATTTGATATATTTACTAACCTGATGCGCATATATGGTGACAGACCAGTTCAACGCAGCGATATACGGCGCTCCAATTGAGAGTGGTGTATACAGAGTAATCACTTTTGACTTCACAAATCCCCCCGAAATGGGGCTAACATGAAGGATTTAATGTCCACAACATTTTGATTTTAATTTTTTTTCAACAATTTGATATATTTACTAACCTGATGCGCATATATGGTGTCATATATGACAGTCCAGTTCAACGCAGCGATATACAGAGGTATACACACGGCCGGGTCTAATGTGCCCTGGACGGCTGAGTAGCCGAGTAAGGCGCCCCAATTGAAAGTAGCACCGAGGAACAATTGCGGGTAGTTTGTGAAGCGTTTCGCTAGGGGGTAAGTTACCACGAGAACTGTAACAAGCGATAAATAAAACCAATTTTATTTCTTTTGTTTTCATGTATGTTTCGTCATACATAAAAATAATACTAATTACTTAAATAAAATAAAAATTAAATAAATTAATGAAACGAGCGATTTTTCTGACAGCTAATTAAGAAAAAAAAAATCAGTATAAAAAAATCTCAACAGATGGAGTTTTATTGAAAGCAGAGTTGTAATAATGGCTGTACCTATATTGTGCGCTTTTTATTGGAAGCCAGAGGCAGAAAAAAATCACCTTACAGTTTGACAGTTGCACAAATCACAATATTGATACTTTTAGATTTTTTTATTTTTTTAAGTTTTATTTTTTTTAAATGAAAAACCCGTGAATTTTTGCTTTTTGTATGGAACTTTTCTCTCGCCTTTGCTTAAGCGCCATCTATGAAGTCATCTGGAACTATTTTTTTTTATTTGGGTTCGGAAAAATCCCTCATTAATCAATCGCCCCTTAAGCCATAAATTGTTTAAATTACATATTTATGATACTGATACAACGATCTTCTTGGATATGTATGTATGATATTTGTTACTCAATCACGCAAAATCTACTGGACGGATTTCGATAAAATTTGGAACGAATACAAATTTCCATAAAGGTAGTTTAATTTGTATACTAGCAAGGGCCCGGGACTTTGTTCCCGTGGGAATTTCGAAAAATCCTCTCTTAGTGATCCCCTGCGATTCTGCGGGCTAGGTCGGTTACTTTAGTTCTCCTACGGATCTCCTCATTTTTGATTCAACTGACTGAACTTAAGTGGCAGTGGGCGGGGCACATAGTTCGTAGAACAGATAGCCGTTGGGGCAGAAAAGTTCTCGAGTGGCGACCACGAACCGGAAAACGTAGTGTTAGCAGGCCTCCCACTCGGTGGACCGACGACCTGGTGAAGGTCGCGGGATGCGCATGGATGCGGGCAGCGCAGGACCGGGCAACGTGGAAATCCTTGAGGGAGGCCTTTGTCCAGCAGTGGACGTCTTTCGGCTGAGAAAGAGAACCCCTACACTCCCTAAGGAACCTAAATGCCAAATTTCAGCTTCCTACGCCCAGTAGTTTTGGCTGTGTTTTGTCTGTCAGTAACGGAAGAATTTTATATATTTTTTTTATTTATAGGACTTGAAGATAACTTACACATACTGCTCGCTCCCAAAACAACACTATAACAGTTAAGCTGTAGAAGCACACCCAGTGCCAATGTCAGCTGAGCTGCTAGGAAGTACACCGCTTGTTTAGGCGATATGGCACCGGAGACCAGCGGCCTGTCTTTAGTGCGCTCCACCTGAAAGGGAAAGACATTAGAAAGCTAATTATTAAAAAATAAAAACACGACTGACAACTCACATAGCCTATGTCACTCGGAGGAATGCAAGGAACCTAAAATTACCTTTCACATCAAAATCTGTTAAGGTAATAATAATAAGTTCAGAACTTATGACGGAACGTACATGAACCCTGAAAACATAACACTTCTTTTTTGGTCAGTCGTGTAAAAAGTACCTTTGAATTTAGTTTTACTATATTTTTAGTTTCCTTTCTATGTATTTGTTGTGAACAAAAATTAATCCTAATCTTAACTATCCTAATATTATAAAAGTGAAAGTGAGTTTGTTTGTTTGTTACTTCTTCACGCTTTATCTACTGAACCAATCTTTCTGAAAGGCATACACATAGTCAGAAGCACGGAGAAGGACATAGGGTACCTTTTATCCCGGAAAAAGGCACGGTTTCCGTGGGAAATTCACGCGGGCGAAAGCTAGTATATAGATAAAAAAATAATTGCACGCTTTTTAATTATAGTTTTATTTGTTTTACGTAGCCCGTACCGCCTTCGCACGGGAGGACTTTTAGATATAGCCTATGTTACTCAGATATAATTTAATATTCTGATAGTGAAATATTTTTTAAATGGGTCCATTAATTTTTAAGTTTATTCGTCACAAACATACAAATGACGGATCTCGATAAAATGTGGTACACGGGTAGAAAAGTACCGGAAATAGCACATAGGGTACTTTTAACCGGAAATTCCCACGGGAGCCCCGGGGCGCAGCTAGTAAATTAATATTCAAAAATTAATAATAATAAATAATTAATAATAGTGGCTCTGAAAAGCGTACCAACATAATAATAATCTTTTATTTCGACCAACAGGGATCATAATTTGTTAGTAGCACAGATAACTTAAAACCTAGTGTTAGTACATACACAAAAACACATACAGACATCACACCTGGGAGGCAATTCTGGGGTCTGCGATATAATATCAATTTCGACATTTATCGAAAAAACATGGCGGATATCGATAAATATCGAAATTGCGTATTCTCGTGATTTCAAATGTGACATTTATCCAGCGTCAGCCCTCGATACGCATCGAGTGGTCGAGCGTGGCCGAAAACCATATCGTGTGTGATATTTGTTGCTTCAAAGCTATTGAATAACATAATATTCGTACTTTACAAGACGCTTTGTATTTTTCTTCAGCTATGGTTTAGTAAAATATGAATGCTGACGATTTTGTATTCAATTTTATTGGAAATCGTTGTTTATTTACATAAAATTATTTTATTGAAGCCTAATATAGAGGTTTGGATAGATACATACTTTGCTTTTTCTGCCTCGAGTACCATACCTTATTTGTTTCTCGATTCAATTTCGTAAAGAAACAATATCATACATAAGAATATAATTGATACTCCGATAACAAATATCACATAACCTCACACACACAATAAACAAACAATGACAAGTATCCTCGCGTTCCGTTCTCTCCATCAACTCTAAAATATTTCATTTTCTTTGCATTTTATAAATTTGCATTGGAGCTTATTAAGTTACATAAAATAAAGTATTATAACTATTTATACATAAATTCACTATTAAAACATTGGTTTTATATAAAATATTTAATGAAAAAAGTAAAACATAAATTTCTCGATTGTAGTTAAGTATAATCGAGAAAAAGGAACGTGTTTTCAATTAGAGAAGCCCTAGTTTTCGATATAATATCGAGTTTTATGTCGAATAGGTTTGAGAATACCATTTTGGAGGATTTTGTGATAATTTTGTTCGATAAAAGAAGTTTGATATATTATCAAATTCGATAAAATATCGCAAACGCGAGAATTGGCCTCCTGTTCGTTCTTCAGTACGTGTATCATTGAACAATGATACACATACTGAAAATCGACACGTGACGCAAACATCTTCAGAATACTAATTAACTAACTAATTAACTAATAATAAGATTCTTTATAATATTAGTGGAAGTATTTCCTCACGCAAAAAGGGCCCAAACTAAATAAATAATAAATAAATTATTTATTCACAAAGATGAGTACAATTTTGTCAAGCTAGTAAGTTCACGTATACCACCATTGTTAAAAGCTCCGAGCCGCAAACTAGGCAGATGCCTGTATCTTGGAGTCCAGGGTTTGAGTTCGACCGCGTTAGGTTAGTTAAAGGAAGGATAAAACTGGAGGCCTAATATACCGGACAACTTTTTTTTGATGCTTCTTTAAAATATCTCACATAGAATCATCCGTTAAAGAATCGCAGCCATAACCAAAGTATTTCCCAAGATATAGCAAAAAACAATTCACATTTTTAAGCGATTTTTGGACGATACCAAAACGCCCCTAACTAAACGTACATTCATATAACGTCACGCGTACAAATGGACTTTCCCTAAAAGTTTGAACTCGAATAAATTAGTTCTGGAGAATAAACTCGTGCTAAAAAGTCGCAAAATGTGTTTAATTATGTGTATTCTATCATAAAATTACATTCTCTCTATCTCAGCCGAAAGACGTCCACTGCTGGACAAAGGCCTCACAAAATATAATAAAATTATATATTTTTAACAATTCTCGTACCTTGTCCGGTCCCGTATTGCGGAAATATGTCATCGCTGGAAGTAAGAAGTAAGTAGTGGAAGTATGATTATATACCTGTGCATCGACATCCCGGTCCCACAGATCGTTGATAGTGCACCCCGCGCCCCGCATCAGCCCTGCGCCCGCCAGGAACAGCAGCGCCGTGTGTACGCTCGTGTGCGCGGGCGCAGTGCCTGCTAGCGAACCTAGCGCGATCGACCAGGTGCACGGCCAGTACAGGAGGTACACACCTGGGGCACAGAATAGGTAATAGTACTAACGTAACATAAGGTTTGACCACAGAATTATATAAGTGCTATGTACAGAGAGGAAGCTCCCTGCCCCTCCCGCAATATGGCGTACCCCGCACTTCTCAACCGTTGGTTTGCGGATTGGGACAGACGCACACATTGACGTGTTACTGACGTGTTCACGGATGTAGTTTTATATGTTGTAGTAGTATGTATATATGTATATGACGTCCCGTTTCTATAAAGTGCCCTCCCTGTGGTTCGACTGTCAGACAATGCTTTTAGCATTAAGTCCACCTATTGTACTGTACTTTTGTATGTGTGTACAGTCGACCGCAACTCAAGATACCCTGCATGATCTCTATGCCACGGCCGCAGAGTCGAATTTGCAATGAATTTGAGTAGGTTGATGTGCTGTTCAATAAAGTTTAAATAAATAAATGTACTAGTAATGTTTAGTTTGTTTTTACCAACTCCCCATTAGATCTCAGGGAGGGGGGTGCCTGAAATTCAGTGCTGTCTCCAACTCATAGTTGGGGACAACACAAGCTGAGGCACTCCTTTGCTTACATTTGTGCAATTTAGATATGTTACTGTAAAAGCTTGAACTATGGTAAATCCTAAGAATTAAGAGTAAGTCTTAGGATTTACCGATATGAGTTGGTAAATGTAAGGATTTATGAAAATGGGATAATTTTTTCGGGCTTTTACAATTTGGAATTTAGTACATGCTAGGTTTTACCACTGACGGCTGGTAAATGTTGGTTTTGGAAATTAAACAAAGAGTATCATTACTCTTATATCTTAAAAATAATTTTGGTTTACATGGCGCATCTGAGAGGAGAGAGGAGAGACAGGACGACCTTTCGTCGAAAGCTGACGCGGAACGGGCCGCCGAGGAAACTCTGTGATCGTACCGTCCGCCGAGGACAATTTCAGGCCCCTAGGACAACCGAAGGGTGCTGCAACTGAGCGGGGACGACATCGGACGTGGGGACCCCTGGAATACAGGAGGTACCCATGGAAGGTGTACAACCCTGCGAGGACGCAGCAGCCGGCGGAAGTACTGGGTCGGAGTGGCAAACGCAGCGACGCAAAAAGCTGAGCGGCTGTGCGAAGCGGCGCTTGCAGAAGATGAGGAGGGAAGGGGCTGTTGACATTGACATATCAGCAGCCAAACGGAACCGAGAGGTGAGCGACGAGGCCGCCGAGGTGGCTGCTGGGGCAAAGAAGGTGAAGCTCGACAGAGTTGTCGCCTACAACAAGGCCGCAGCATCCATCAGGATGGCCATGGTCCCGGAGGACTTTCCGGCCTCTCAATTCAGTGGTGATGGGTGGTTGGCTTTCGCACCCGTCATGTATGACAAGCTGAGGCGGCCCCCGGATTACCGGGGATCGAAATGAAGGGCGTCGTCGGGGGGCCATGCACATTTCCTGTGATACAGAGGGGATGTGAAATGGCTTCGCGAGGCTATGAACGGCGAAACCGTGGAGGGCAAAAAGGTAAGGGTCCTTTATGCTAAGGACCTACCCAAGCCAGTGAAGATGGCGTGGAAAACCCGCAACTACGCCATCTTAGACACTGCACGACTTCTACGGATGACGCAGAAGTTTAACCCGTGCCTGCGGACCAGCGAGTGGAAAGTTGTCGACACGCTGGTTGAGGAGGGGCAGATTCGGCGTATTGTGCTCATGGACCGCGCATCCGCCGACTTCATCAAGTCCGTGGGCTATCGGCTCAAAATTGGGTTGTGCACCGATATCTTCAAGGTGATTGAGGATACCGTGGCACAGCCCGTGGAGGGCCTGGTGGCCCATCTGGGTCTGGTGTGGAAAGGCGGGGGAAGTGAGCGGGATGCGTCGACGCAGCCGCAGCAACAGGCGCGGCCCCGGGTCGAGAGTCGGGGGGCAGCGGCCGGCGGAAACGCCACCGCTGATCACACCGGCGCAACCGGGGACCTCGGTTGGGGCTCGCGGCTCTGCTGCTGCTCAACGGCCACTGGACCTGCGGAGCAGGAGCTCCGCAACCCAACGAGGACTCGCTCCCCGTCACCGCGGCCAAGCCTGGTGGTTACCAGGCCTCCGGCATCGCTTTCGCCACTGGTGGACGCTGCCGGGCAGCTGGCGTTGTCGCCTGCTACGTCGGAGGGCACGCTGGACCCCGAGATTCTGGTGTCATCGCCGGGCGACTCTGCCGGCATGACGGAGATGGAGGCGTTCTCGGACGCCAGTAGCGGACTGTCGGCTAGCCGCCGACACCACTAAGGCCCAACTATGGCAGTTTTAAGGTGTGTACAAATTAATTTACATCACTGTAAGGCAGCCGTGGCAATCCTAGCACGAGAGTTACGGCTGCAGAAGTATGACATTGCTCTCATACAAGAGCCATACATTAACAACGGCCAAATAAAAAGGCTTCGGTAGTTTAACCAGTCGTATTTTTTATAACTGTACTACTAATGACTCGAGAACATGTATATATGTCCGAAAGGGCATAGATGCCATGCCCTTGAATGTCTTCTGTTACAGGGACCTGACAACTGTCCAGGTCCAACAAGGGCAGGGCAAGCCGTAGTCATGGCTGCGGCTTACCTGCCGTATGAGAAGAGGGACCCCGTAACGCCGGAACTTGATGCTCTTGTGCGGCATGCAGAGAGTAAAAAGATGGACCTCGTAATTGGGTGTGACGCTAATGCCCACAACTTACTGTGGGGCAGCACGGACACCAACGAAAGAGGAGAGAAGTTGGCTAGCTATTTGGTAAGTTCACCTTTACTAATCCTCAATAAGGGCAACAAACCTACCTTCTTTAATAGCGTTAGGAGGGAGGTTATTGATGTTACACTGGCCTGCAAAAAGGCATTTGGTAAAATAGACAACTGGCATGTGTCGGATGAGGTCACACTATCTGACCACAACTACGTATGCTTTAGGTACAGGTATGACATGCCAAAGTCACTAACTGTTCGTAAAAGAAACCCTAGGCACACAAACTGGGTATCGTATAGAGAATCTCTTAAAGCAGAGTTAGGAGCTCCAGGATCTAAGCTTAACTCAATAGTTGACTTAGAACTGGAAGCTCAGAGAATCGCGGATGGTATTAAAAGAGCGTGGATAGACAACTGTCCTGAACGGAAACCAAGGGTCTTAAAAGAACCATGGTGGACCTCCGAGGTGGCAAAAATGCGACAGGAGACAAGGAAACTCTTTAACGAGGCTAAAGCGAGAAAAGACTTTAGTGACTATCACAAGGCCCTGACCGAATACGGGAAAATGGTGCAAAAAACGAAGGAAGTAGCATGGAAGCGTCAATGCGACACTATCAGTGCACTACCTGAAGGTATGAGATTGGCGAAGGCTACATCCATTACCAAGGCTAACCCACTATCGGCCGTGAAAGACGATGATGGTGTTTTGACGGAAACTGGTGAGGAAACTTTAAGAGTTTTGTTTAAGACTCACTTCCCAGGTTGTGTTGAAACAAGAACTGATCCACAGGATCTAAACAGCCTGGAATCTTGGGAGGTGAAAACTTTCAAAAGAGACTGGGAAGTGGCAAAGAAAGTGGTGGATGACGGAAAATTAAAATGGGCCATGGGGACCTTTCAACCCTTTAAGTCACCAGGGCCCGACGGCATCTACCCAATTTTCTTGCAACAGGGTATCTCCATACTTAGTCCTCATCTATGCAGGCTCTATAGGGCCTGCATAGCATTTGGGTATATACCGGAAGCATGGAGATCGGTGAAAGTGACGTTTATCCCAAAAGCAGGAAAGGCGACATATGATGAGGCCAAGTCATTCAGGGCTATAAGTCTCCAGTCCTTTCTACTGAAATCATTGGAGAAAATGGTGGACAGATTCATTAGAGATGGTCCACTTAGGAAGAATCCACTTCACAAAATGCAATGTGCCTATCAGCCTGGCAAGTCTACTGAGACAGCTCTACATTATGTGGTAAGTCAGGCTGAAAAAGCGCTTGAGAATAAGGAGATCTGTCTGGGGGCTTTTCTCGATATAGAGGGAGCCTTCGACAGAACTACTTTCGAATCTATTAGCAGAGCGGCGACGGAACACGGTGTTCCTAACACCCTTTGTAAATGGATGGAGAACATGCTCAGGAGCAGAATTATAACGTCCGAGCACATGGGGGGTAAGCTGTCAGCGTTGACGACGAAGGGTTGTCCGCAAGGAGGCGTACTATCTCCAATGATGTGGAGTTTAGTAGTGGACTCCCTGATAGTCACCCTAAATAAAGGACCGATTATAACGGTCGGATATGCGGATGATATTGTCATTCTCATAAATGGGAAATTTCCTGACACAGTAAAAGGGATAATGAACAGAGCTCTAAGGGATGTGCAGAATTGGTGTACCTCAAATCACCTCAGCATAAACCCTACAAAAACAACCATTATCCCCTTTACGAGGCTCCGTAAGCTGACGGGTCTGCGCAACCTCAGGATGAATGGTACGGAGCTTGAGCTGTCCAAGGAGGTAAAGTATCTAGGCGTAACACTAGATAAAGAACTTACTTGGAATACACATGTTAGCAACATTATAACAAAGGCCACGAGGGTATTTGGCATGTGTCGGAATACCTACGGTAAAACGTGGGGCCTTAAACCCTATATCATAAGATGGGTATATATAATGATGATAAGACCCATATTGACCTACGGTGCATTAGTTTGGTGGCCGAAAGTCCAACAGGTAACATGTGTTGATGCTCTTAGGAAGCTGCAGCGGATTGCCTGCTGTATGATTTCCGGAGCTTTTACCACAACGCCTACAGCAGCAATGGAGGTTATCCTAGGTCTGCCACCGCTACATTTGCACATCGAAGGCGAGGCCTGTAAAGCACTATACAGACTAGCAACAGCTGGTTTATGGAACAGGCAAGCACCAAGGACAAGGCATCTGCAAATGGAGACGGCGCACGAACTCGAAAGGATGTTGGATATGGGTAGTGATAAAATACTCCCAGTTTACAACTTCAAAAAGAACTATAAAACATATGTCCCCACAAGAGACGAATGGAAGGGCGAATTTCGACCCCCAGAAGGAGACTGCTCGATCTGGTACACGGATGGTTCAAAAACTAACGATGGAACAGGCGCAGGAATCTATGCAAAGGACAGACAACTGTATCAGAGCATGGGACGGTATCCTACAGTCTTCCAAGCGGAAACTTATGCGATTACCGTCTGTGCGAAACTGAATCTAGAGGAGGGCGTAAGAAATCGCACCATCTACATTCTTACTGATAGCCAATCGGTTCTCGCTGCCATCAACTCTGGTAGGATTGGGTCTGGTCTAGTCCTAGACTGTATCAGTTCGCTGAACAAGTTGGGTCAGCACAACAGGCTGAGACTGGTCTGGGTGCCGGGTCATATTGGGGTGGCTGGCAACGAGAAAGCTGACGAGCTTGCAAGGAGAGGATCAAGCAATCCGCTAATCGGAGCTGAGCCTTTTGTAGGACTGTCATATGGTATGGTAACTACGGCAATTAATGCTAATGTTGAAAGTAGACAAAGAGCAGAATGGAGCGTACGGGGTGATGTCATTCACTCCAAGGCAACACTTGGTGCTGGCAACACCAAGTGATACAAAATGATCTGTAAACTAAACAGAAAACAGACAAGAATCTTAATGGGAGCTCTGACCGGACATTTCTGAATGTCGTGGGCACCTGTTCAAGCTAAAACTTGTCGAAAGCCCTCTATGTCGGGTGTGTGCAGAAGTAGAGGAGTCTATGAAGCACATTATGTGTGAGTGTGACTCGCTGGCTAACAAGCGGCTGGCCCTCTTTGGAACTGCGTATCCGGAACTGGAGGACTACAGGCACCGCAGCCGGTGATATCCTGAAGCTTATGCAGTCCTTCTTCAGGAATCCCGCTGTGTGTGAGTAAGGCTTGGGGTAAGTACAAAAGGGTCCAAGACTCGACGTGCTACCGTGAACACGGACCCCGCAGCAAGATAAGATAAGATCATTACTCAAGTCTTTCTGGGTGGTCATAAAAAAAATAACCTAAACCTACCTTCTTTTCCGCCCCCAAAGTCTTTCCGGGCTGTGGTCATAAAAAAATAACCTAAACCTTATCTATCAGTCATTTACCGTGCCTTTAATGTAAATCCTGAGACTTACCAAGCGAATGGTGGTAAAACTGCGAATCGCAAAATTGTTCGGGCTTTTACCATTAAGAGTTGGTAAATCTTAGGTTTTACTCGAAAATCTTAGGATTTACCGTAGTTCGAGCTTTTACAGTAACAGATATAAGACATAATATTAAGCTTACAATTGTTAGTATGGCAGTAAATGATTTTTTTTATTTGTTTTATAGATTTCGCATAAACATAGTTAGAAGTACTGAAAAAGACATAGGGTCCTTACATTCCAGGAAAAAGCACTGTTCCCATGGGAAATTCACGTGGGCGAAGCCGCGGGCAAAAGCTAGTAAATATAAAAATAAAACTTACCTATTGGTTTGTCCCATCTTGCAAGCTTAATATACGGCTCAACCGCATCCCATAAATTTAATTTCTTCTTGTCAACGACAATTTTAGGAAACGGTTGTCTCTATGACCACTTTTTGTCTATGGGAATCGCTCTGCGTTGAATGTACTCTATAGTCTAGTCTTTGGTAAGGGAATACTGGGCATTTCGCCAAAGTTTTTAACTGTCTCTTTAATATGTTATCATATTTGGTCAGCAATACTATTTTGTAGGGGAATTTGTAGTTTATTAACATTCTATTGAACATTTTTCAGGTTTTATAGCATGGTGTGCCTGGAATAAAAAAATAATTTATAATATGACTTGGTAATAATTTAAAATGATTATCGATATATATTATACGGTTATAGTCCTTGTATGGAGAAATTAACACAACTTTCAAAAAAGTTTTTGAACATAATTTAAAAAGAAATTTGCTCTGTAATAATGAACAGTATTTACAGAAATAAAGCACGATCAAAATTATAGAGCTACTAATTTAAATGGTCTCACAATATTAAGCGAATAAAAATTTTGAATTTTTGACACAATTTTTCTCTGAAATCTTACGTGATGTGGGAATAGTAGCTTTAGATTAATACAATTTAAAAAAAATTCATAAACTTGTGTTCTGAAAACAAATTCCAAACAATGCAACATAAATTATTGATGAATTTGACCTTTGGGTCACTAGGTAAAATTACTCATATTTGAAGGTCAAAAAACAATAATTGTTCTTACATGTTGATCACATGTGTTTTTGCAATATCATGATACCTATAACATGATATTGCAAAAACAACAACCTACTCATTTATTACTATCAATAACTCTTTCCTCCTATTCAGACAAAATTTTCCAAAAATTTTTATTTTCAAATTTAATCTATCCATATCCTAACTAATATTATAAATACGAAAGTGAGTTTGTTTGTTACCTCTTCACGCTACTGAACCAATCTTCCTGAAATTTCGCATGTACACATAGATAGAAGTACTGGGAAGGACATAAGGTACCTTTCATCCCGGGAACAAGCACTATTCCTGTAAAAATTCACACGGGCGTAGCCGCGAGCAAAAGCTAGTATATAATAAAACTGTATTTGAAATATGTCTGTAAAAAAGATGTAAGAGCAAAATAAATAAAATAAAAAAATATATGAGTGAGCCTTGAAATAAAGTAATTTTACGTTGGTAAGCTTTTGAGAGCCATGGTCGGTCTAAGGGGACCCGGTAACTTGAGGCGTTAATGGAGCCAAAGCCAACATGAATATTGGTACTTATTTTATTATTACGATAGGATAGGGGAATCAAGTTTCATAGAATATTTTGACTGATTTTTCTCTTACAGGAAAAGCAAGTCTTATTGGAATATCTCAAGTTTTGAATACGTACCTTACTTACTTAATACATTATGTATATGCAGAAAAAAAGGTTTAATAATTAGATAATATACAAATATGAATGCTTTTCATTAGTTTATTGCACTTGGATGATATTATAACATAACCTCTAATTTTATAAAAACAACAAAATAAAAACTTACCTACTAAAAATAACTTGAAATAACTCACACAACGACTAAGCAACTTACTAAAACCATGGAACCTGTAGGTTTTTTGCTGCGTAAGTACAAAAACCACTTTAATATTGTTACACAATCACAACACAGTGATGACAGTGACCAAGGTTATATGTATTAATACACAGAATTAATTCCTCAACGAAGCTAATTTAATATATAAATATTCCATAAAATTATAATCTTCTTTATTTAAATAATGAAAAAATATTATAAAACTTCGACGAATAAATACTCAAAAGTCGCGCGTACCCACACCTCGTGATATTTTGACACTGACTTTTTTATCGATTTAAGATTTGACTTTGGACTTTTTGATATTGCCAGTAGGAAAAACGAAATTTTAATTTTTTGATTGGCGATTTACCATGGATACATATGTCTGTACTGCGATTTATTTCTTTGCGATTTTCTTGACTTTGCCACTGTCAGCCAGGCTGTTGTCAATGTCATATGTCACAGTCACCATGAATGAAAGCCAGCCATCAATACATACAAGTTTCGATTTCGGAAAGGTCAAAATATGTAATTAATTATTTTCAAATGTTCTAAGATTATTTTTTATTTTACTATGAAACTCTAAAGTGTTTAAGTTATACCTATATCTGAAAGGATTATCAACTTACCGATGGAAATCTGTATTTAGTTTTCAAAAGGAAGGAACATGGAGTCAACTTCTAAAAGGGTATGTACATACATACATACATAGAATCACGTCTTTATCCCTTACGGGGTAGACAGAGCCAAGAATCGTGGGACTCGAAGACCACGCTTAGCTGAATAGTGGGCTCTCTGATGGAATGGAGATTCAGGTATAGTGACAGGTTGCTAGCCCATCGCCTATGAGTGGAGGAATCCCCTGTTCAAAGCCCTTTCCCTCGATTGACTTTTACAATCTGCTCGGAAAGAGAAGCAGCTGGCACATTCTATGTTTTTTCTTTGCTCCCAGACCAGCATTGAAGCAAGCATGCAAGCACGTAGCTTTCCGATTATCTCAAATAACTGTTGTAAATTAGATTTTATTTCGTTTTACTAAAGTTATTGAATATTCACCTTACCTTGTAATGATTTTTTTAGGATCTCTAGTGCCTAAATGCATTTCCCCCTGCGAAATAAAAAAAAAAAAAAAAAAGATCTCGTATACATTAGGGCCCCCCCCCTGAACTCCGCTAGTCATCGTATAATTCATCTCTCGATCCTTTATTCATATCATTAAATATTTGTCTAGTTAATATTATAGGGCTCTGGTCTAACCGAGGTGAATCGCGTGACTCTGTGCATCATGCTCATCCGTCAAGCAGCTCATAAGTCTTGTCATAGGACTTACAATTAAGTTTTCACTTCAGAAATCTGTTTATCTCTGTTATTTGTTATAAAGCTCTAGATCAGGGCTTGTTACCATTACCAAATCCTAATCCCATAACTAATAAATGCGAAAGTGAGTTTGTTTGTTTGTTACCTCTTCACGCTTTGTCTACTGAACCAATCTTCCTGAAATTTCACATACACATAGTTAGAAGTACTAAGAAGGACATACCATACATATACATCCAGGGAAAAAGCACTAATCACGTGAGAAATTCACGCGGGCGAAGCCGCGGGTAAAATCTAGTTCTCCATATAAACTCCCAGAAAGTACTAGTAATTTTTGGGATATGACAATTTGGTACTGATACCACCATGTAGTGAGATATATTATGTTATTTCAGGCGACAACATTGTCAGTTCGCTACACATTCTCCGATGATGATGAACAAGAGCCTGAAGGTGAGAAATCTCAGAAGAATGCAGTGAAGAAGAAAACGGGGAAACGTAAAACGTCAGTCTGCAAAATCTGTAATAAGGTATGCATGGTGCCTTGATCTTTTATTTTATAGGCAGACCAACAGCTACAATTTTCATTTTAAATTTTATTTTGACTTCTTCTATTTTACAACTACATAAGCCGCACCCCAAAGCTTTGTTGGTTAATTTTGGATAGTCGCCTGCCTAGTGACTTTGCAATTTAGTTCTGTTTTCATCAACAACATGGTGCGAAAGTGAATTAGTGTCACCTAACTAGTATGCACTGTATGTGGCCATCATGTATCTTGTACCAAGCGTAGCTCCTAGCTTGTCTCTGAGCTTGGCACCTATAGCACAGAATTAATATAATACTACGTACAGAAAGGAAACTCCCTGCCCCTCCCACAATATGGCACCCCTCGCACTTCTCTCCCATTCTTGTGTGTATTGGGACACTATGACTGTGAAAACGCACACATTGACTGTTACTGACGTGTTCACAGATGTACAGTTTCATTTGTAGTAGTAGTAGATATATTTGACGCCCTGTTTCTATGAAGCGCCCGCCCTGTGCCTGTAGTGTGGCTTTAACCTAACTATTTGGTTTGTTTGATGTGTTGCGTGCTTCCTATAATAATTCTTATCTCTTCTAGAATTATCTCGATGCCTGCTCAGTTAAATTTTTCTCTTTATTCATTTTCTTGTCGGTGGACTGTGGAGTGTTCGCCGCCCTCTCTATTCTCTTTACATAAGATGTGCCAGTGTTGCCCGTGCTAAAAAGTATTTTTTAACTTGTAGAGATACAGAGACCCCCGCCACATGGAAGTGCACATCGAAACAAAGGACTATATGTGCGACGTATGCAATGCGAGCTTCAAGACGAGCCGCTACCTGTACCGGCATCGGAAGGTGGTATGATTCTACTTTTACACTAACTAGCGCCCCGCCCCGGCTTCACACGGGAGGTACAAACATAAATTGTAGCCTATGTCATTCAGGCATAATGTAGCTTTCTATTGGTGGAAGAATTTTTTAAATCAGTTCAGTAGTTCCGAAGAAAAAGCCACCCAAATTCAATAGTTTCTTTCTCCTTTATTAAATTAAGTGTATTGCGTATTATTCTGTTCGGCAGGGTTATATGTCAAAAGTGGAAAATGACGTGTCTTATCGAAGTAACAGCTGACAGCCTGGCGGCCATGTTTAACCAACCAAGGAATAAATCCTTTAAAATCGGGAGTATAAATATTATCCCTCGGTTATCTATTTATTCTTAGGTTAAGTTGTTGGTGAAATGTAAAATTTGCTGTCCCTGGAGTAACTTACATCATTATTCTTGGAATAAGACCTATCTAACTTTGGTGAAATCGCCCCTTAGTTGGCAAATAAATCTCTCTCTCTCTCAGCCAAAAGGCGATTAAATAAATAAATAAAAAAAAATTAAATAATATGTTGCCTAAAAAAAATTAATATATATGTATTTAATGACTTCTGTGGCCTGTCACACCGGTCATAATGCGGGACTGTCACACCGGAGGTCCCAGGTTCGATCCCCGGTCGGGTCAAGATGGAAAATGATCTTTTTCAGATTGACCTGGGTCTAAGATGTTTATCTATATGTGTATGTATCTATTTGTTATAAAATATAGTATCGTTGAGTTAGTATCCCGTAACAAAAGTCTCGAACTTTGAGGATAACTCAGTCTGTGTGATTTGTCCGTATATCCTTCCTAGCAATATTATAAATGCGATAGTTTGGATGTGAGTTTGTGAGGATGTTTGTTACTCAATCACGCAAAATCTACTGGACGGATTTCGATGTTTGGTACACGGATAGAAAACAGAAAATATAAAATATAGAAAATTAGAAAATCCATACTAATATTATAAATGCGAATGTTTGGATGTGAGTTTGTGAATTTGTGAGTTTATGAGAATGTTTGTTACTCAATCACGCAAAATCCACTGGACGGATTTCGCTGAAAGTACACGGATAGAAAAATGCCGGGAATAGCACATAGGGTACTTTTTATCCCGAATTTCCCACGGAAGCGAAGCCCCGGGGCGCAGCTAGTTTTTTTTTTTTATTTAGCTAATATATCCCACTGCTGGACAAAAGCCTCCCCCTTATCTCTCCAACTACCTCTATAGCTGCTGCCACCGTCAAAGTCAATTATTTATATTTATATAGGCTTAAAAATAGCACTTATAAATCGTCACATTCTTGTTTTTAGTTAGTTGACGTCATAAAATGACTTAAAGCTCAGGTTAATACCGCCTCCAAAGCGCAAGTGGAGAAGAGGCGGCGCAACAAACTCCACTGCTGCATTTTCTCCAAAGACGTCACTGTACAACATATGTCTAACAATTAAATGACTGTGTATGTGGCCGACAATTCGTCAGACCACCTCATTTTCGGCTTGCCTCTCGCTCTTTTGCCATAAGTCGGGACCCAAGATGTGACTATTTCTGTCCATCTTTCCATTCCCATACGGCTGACACCCGCCCAGTTCCACTTATTTAATAGCAGTCAATGTCTGGAGTACTAGGCCTCTCTCCTTCCAAGACTCTCAATTTAAGGCTATATCGCGCCACCCTCTATTAAATTTGTTCAGTTCGTCGCACCAACGCATCCGTGGTTAACTCGGCCGCCTCCTGCCATTAGGAGGGATCCGGTCTGTTACTCGGGCCAATGGGCCTGAAGACATTCTAATGACGTTCATTTCTACTTAAAGTAGGTAGGGCCGAAACCTAAACTCCCGTATGACGTAAAATCCATTTATTCTTACCAGTCATGTAAACAATCTTCACAGTACTTTTTGTTGAATTTTGTTGAAAATAAATCAAATATTAGTTCAAACCTAAACATTCTAAAGTAAAACATTTATTAACCACGAAAGTAATTTCCTAAAAAGTCTATTTTAATTTATATTGTTGTAAAAACATAAAAAGACATGGTAAGATTGTTTACATGATAGGACTGGTAAAAATAAATGGAGTTTATGTCAGTTTGACAAAAATAGTGATGTACAGTCAAGCGTCATAGAAGTGCAGTCATACCTCGAAGACCTTATCGCCTAGCCTTAATGATCATAATGCCTTGTAGATTCTGACTGCACTTTTGACTCTTGACTGTACCTAAACACGAGTCGCTACGATTATTTGATTTACGTAAAAATAACAAATCCAAATAAAATAATTATTTTAATTAATCAGAAGTCTGAACCATCAGTAGCTGTCATAGTCACTAACATGGATAATAAATTAATTGTGAATAATACTCTGATGTCACGATTCTATACGATTACGTGAATTTTTCTCCCTCTTTCTTTAATGATTAATATTTTTATATTTATCATTTACAAATCAATAACAAACCTTATTAAATCCATACTAATATTATAAATGCGAAAGTTTGGATGTGAATTTGTGAGTTTGTGAGGATGTTTGTTACTCAATCACGCAAAATCTACTGGACGGATTTCGATGAAATTTGGTACAGAAGTAGATAATGACCTGGAATAGCACATAGGCTACTTTTTATCCCGGGAAAAGCACTGTTCCCGTGGGAAATTCACGCGGGCGAAGCCGCGGGCAAAAGCTAGTAAATCGATAAATTAAACGATGTATCGCGATTTATTACATTTTCACTATCGATATATTGTAGCCGGATGCAATGGAACTCCCTAAACGGCCAAGCATGTGGAAGTTCAAGTACTACATTTCCGCGCATAGATTAAAAAATTAAAAAAATCGGAACTTTACGGGCTTGACCCTGATGACACCTGTCATACGCGAGTTTAGGTTTCGGCCCGTTTTATAGTATGTATATCTGTATATACAGTTATTTTAAATCAACTAACAACCTTCCTAGGGGTGAAAGTACTCATAAATATGAACATCTTTTTGTATGGGACCGACTCTGAAATCTCAAAAAAATCAGCTGTTCATACATTTTGCAATACCTACTCGCCCAAAATTTATGGAACAGCTGATTTTTTTTTTTTGAGATTTCAGAGTCGGTCCCATACAAAAAGATGTTCATATTTATGAGTACTTTCACCCCTAAGGTTATTCGTTTATTACCAATAACCTACTTAACATACTTACTTCTACCCTTTT
>CM031574.1:1392626-1503524 GCA_018467065.1 Ephestia elutella | reverse complement strand
AAAAACCGCGGTAGGTATGAGAATGGCACAAACCCGGAACGCACGGTACAAACCTCAAACAAATACAAAAAAGGTTACAAATATTCTTATACAAACAAACTAAGAAAAATCTAATAATTTTTACAAACAATTAATTATTTTTTACAAACGAACAAATAGAGGGTAGATAAACTACGCTCTGCTACCAGAAAATGTGCGCAGAGATTCCGGGCAGACGAAAGGGCGGGAGGGTTCGGTACCGAAAAATTTACCGGGTAAAAAAAAATACCGGTAAAAAACCTCGACCCGACACTACGTCTGTCCGACTAACCTAACCTAACCTATACGCAGTCTGCTACCACTGTAGTTTACAACGGGAACTACAGAACCCTGTATATTAAACCTAATACTTAATAGCTACAACCACCCACAAACCCAAGGGTCACTTACCAAACTTAATCTTCTGCTCTTCGGATCCAATCTTGAGTGTCTTCGGAAAGGGGGAATGCGGTCCCTAAACACCAAACCTACCCCGAGATCTCAATTCCCCAAAACAAATAAATAGATTTCTTCCCGAAGTTGGCTCGGCAACAGATGTCGGCGTCCCCAGGCAGCCACGTTTCGCATCTCACAAGAAACAGTCAAAGTAAAAGGTTTCACAAACACAAACGTTCAATAGTTATTCAACAAACAGGAAATTCACAAATATAACTCAAACTAGTTAACAAGCAAAAGACGCGAGACCTCTCCGCGTATTAAAATCAAACCGATATGTCAGGACAAATGGCGGCCGTCCGCCATGCCATTCACGCGAGCAATTTCATGCGGCGCGGCCTCCCCGCGCGATGTCCAAACAATACTGAATTCAAAATGGTCGCTCGCGACTGCCGACGCCGGCCGAGCGGGCGACGACGCTACTAATATGAAACTACCGCACGCGCTAGAATATTACGGCGGCGAACGGACAAAACAACATAGATTTTATTACAAACACTTTGTTTTAACTCAGCAAAACATTTACAGGTTTCATCAAAATCTGTTTATTAAAAAAAAACGTTGCCGTTCTTTCAATGAGTTAAGCGGACGAAGTCGCGGGCAACAGCTAGTAAATAAATACATCCTAACTAATATTATAAATGCGAAAGTGTGTTTGTTAGTTTGTGTATTTAATATATTTGTTTGTTTATAACTTTTTCATGCTTTGACTACTGAACCAATCTTCCTGAAATTTCTCATACACATAGTTAGAAGTACTGAGAAGGACATAGGGCACCTTTCATCCCGGGGAAAAACACTATTCCTGTGGGAAATTCACGCGGGCGAAGCCGCGGGCAAATGCTAGTAGTAAATAGAAATAACAGACTGTATTTCCATAATGATACATACATACATACATATTATCACGCCTTTTTCCCGTGGGGGTAGGCAGAGACTAGCGATGTCCACTTGCTACGATCCTTACAGATCTCTCTTGCTTCCTCTACACTCATCACTCTCTTCATACATGCTCCATTACATTTAATTTTAATTATCTTTCAGGCGAGAAGCCCCACAAATGCGAAGTGTGTGGCAAATGTTTTCGAGCAACGTATTCTCTGAACACTCATCGGTTATTGCACACAAGTAAGTTCTTTATCATAATCATATTGATTATTTTTTAGATCATACTGAAATCGTAAGACATGCGAAAATTCGCAACATTTATGGTAATATCTCCTGATCGCGTTGACGTATAATTTTGTTTTTTTTTGTTGCTGAAAGAGACCGTGGATCCGAGTATTCGATATTATTTCAACTTGATACGTTTAAGCGTTCCTGAGAAAAAAAAGATTCACAGACAGACGGACAACAAAGTGATCTTATAAGTGTTCCGTTTTGCCTTTTGAGTTGCGGAACCCTAAAACGGCCATTTTGATGAATTGGAATATGATGCATTTCTCATTTCCTAAATATTTAAAAAACTAATCTTATTTAATCATACATAAGGTACTTTGACGACCTCCGTGGCCTAACGGTCATCATGAGTTTGTAAATGAAATTAAATATTTTTTCACTTCTCATGCTCAGAAAGTGCTTATTTGTGCAGGATATAGGCTGCACAAAATCGAATTTTGTGCACAAGGGCATTAACGTATCTACTCATAAATGTATCTATATTAAGGCAAAGAACATGAGCCATACAGCCAAACACAATAAGAAGTTCATAGATAAAATCTGTTATTTTATAATATGTACTTTAATTTATTTGCCTTATGTGTTTTTTAAGACATAAACAATATTAAAATTATTTAATTAATTTAAGAAAATTATTAATACAAAATTAATTTAATAGTAGGCTGTATAGGTCTGCAGCCCAAGCCTAATATCAATGTAGTAAGATGTAAAAAAAATAAAACGGCGGGAAACAGCTCTTGTTTTTTCGTGAAATTTCGTGCGTTTACTGTTTTATTTCCTCGCAATCGAAGTGAAAAGCAGAGTTTATAACTCGTCCACAAAACGATTTTTATCCTCGACATTACTATCAGCCCTCGCCTTCGGCTCGGGCTGCTAAAAGTCTCGGATAAAAATGATTCGTTTTGTGCACTTGTTGTAAAATCTACTATTATTCACATGAAACATAGTACAAATGGGTGTTTAACGGGATGATTATGTGACCTTAAATGTTTCGCCAGCAAAATGGCATGTAAATATTATTATTATAGTAATTTTTACACGACTGACCAAAAAAGGAGTGTTATGTTTTCAGGGTTCATGTATGTATGTATGTTAGTATGTATGTATGTATGTAAGTTTCTTTATTCCACCATAAGTCCTGAACGGCTTAACAGATTTTGATGTGAGAGGTATTTTTAGATTCCTTGCATTCCTCCGAGTGACATAGGCTATATGACGTCATCATAAAAACAAAATGGCGGATTGTATATGCGATAAATAGCAGACCAAAAAAATAAAATTTGATCAATCTTATCGAGTAGGGTATCAAATTGAAGGGCTTTAAAAGGCGATTTCAAAAATGTATATAACTTTATGTTTGTATGTACTTTTTGTGTAAAAACTTGTCAGTCGTGTTTTTTATTTTTAATAATTAGCTTGTCTTTTATATGTATCATGAAGCTAGATTTTTTTTAAATTTTACTTAGAGACAGACAGCTGAGGAAGCGGGATGTAAAATATGGTTTTTGCCTATGTTGGTGAAGGACAGGTAATCTGTGAGGCTAATTTTTGTCAAGTTTGACATTTTTGGTGTGTTTTGGTTTCATAAAATTTGTGAACAATTCTTAAAAAAAAATTGGAGCACACTAATATGAACGTTTTTGGGCTTCATTTGACAGTCAAGTTTAAGTCTATTAAAGAATTTTTTTCTATGTCTATGGTTTGTATACCAATCTGACTCATGTATGGTTTCATAGACCACTTGCTTCCGGCGAAGGAAAACAACACTTGCAAAGTTTCGTATTTAGAGTAAGAAATAACTAATTAAAAATAATAAAATTTCAATTTTTAGATTTTTTTATTGTAGAAGTTATGAAATTAATTAATTAATCTTCCAAATAAATAAATATAACATAAGTAGCTGTCGCCCGCGGCTTCGCCCGCGTGAGTTTCGCTTAGATGAAAAATCTTTTTGTGTTCCAAACTGTTTCAGATGTTTCGGATTTTCGATTTTTATACGACTACAGAAAATGTTCATCAGATTAATCAAGTTTTGCTAAGGCGCCATTTCCATATAATATGTTATAGTGCAGCTGGTCTCTTGGAGTTATTCATCAGATGTTCCAGATCTTCAATTTTTATACGTCAGCAGAAAATGCTCATCAAATTGAACGATTTTTGCTAAGGCACCATTTCCATATTTCTTATAGTTTAACTGTTCTGTTTTGGTTCTTCATCAGGTGTTCTAGTTTTCAAAATCAATTATAGCCTAAATGTTGCCTAGGCTTAATAGATATACAACAAAAAAAGTTTTATTTAAATCGGTTCAGTACTTTCGGAGATTAGCGTGATCATACATACAGACAGACAAGAAATTCAAAAAAATTTTTTTTGCTTTCTATTATTCTTTTTAAGTGTCCCTCTATCCATTTCAGTCAAAAATACTAAATGTACAGACAAAATATTTTTACTGTTTTATTATATGTATAGATAGTGTTTCCTAATTCACTATTTTGTAAAAGCAAAAACTAGTCTTTATCAATGAAATAGTCGAGAAAAAGTGTCTTGACTACTACTTACTCTCTTATTGTCTCAATTTTCTTTTCTATGTCTCTGTTCATGCACCGCCATTTATGTTCATCTCTTTCCGTTCACTTAGGTTGCCTGGAAGAGATTGCACTTGCGATAAGGCCGCCTATTGTACATATTTTACCTATTATAAGTCTCAATTTGTATCCTTTACATGTTTTTGGTGCAATAAAGCATTTTTACTTACTTACTTACTTACTTGACAGACGGACAACGAAATGATTCAAGGGTTCCGATGTTTTCTATTGAATAGAAAAAGTTTATTTGAATTGCCACAGACACTGAAACATTAATAAACAAAGGCTTATTAATTAAGGCTTTATTGAGATACGGAACCCTAAAAATGTCAGATGCGATTGTTCTTATATCGTCGGAAATATTACACAATGTTGATTCTCGCCATGTACTTGTCGTAAATAGTTCCCGCGTAGCAGTCCGATGGCTTGATACACCGGCCGAAACGTTCCACGTACCTGCGGGAATTCATTATGGTTTATTAGCAACAATCAATCAATCATCAATCAATCGATATATGCTGGTCTGGGAGCAAAGAAAAAACATAAAATGTGCCAGCTGCTTCTCTTCCCACGCAGATTGTAAAAGTCAATCGAGGGAAAGGGCTTTAAACTGGGATTCCTCCACTTATAGGTGATGGGCTAGCAACCTGTCACTATACCTGAATCTCCATTCCATCAGAGAGCCCACTATTCAGTTAAGCGTGGCCTTCGAATCTCACGACTCTTGGCTCTGTCTACCCCGTAAGGGATAAAGACGTGATTCTATGTATGTATGTATCAATATATAACTTGGATTTGTGACTGTGGAGTCGTCCAATCTATGGCTCATATTTTAACCTGCCCCAACTGCCCTTCCTCCTGTACATTGGAGGACCTGAATGAAGCCAACGATAGGGCGGTGGAAGTGGCCAAATACTGGTCAAAAAAAATCTTTTTGCTATTTCGACTCGAGATGATAATTATCAATATACTAGCTTTTGCCCGCGGCTTCGCCCGCGTTAATTTCCCACGGGAACAGTGCTTTTTCCCGGGCCAGAAAAAGTAGCCTATGTGCTATTCCAGGTCATTATCTACCTCTGTACCAAATTTCATCGAAATCCGTCCAGTAGATTTTGCGTGATTGAGTAACAAACATCCTCACAAACTCACAAATTCACAAACTCACAAACTCACATCCAAACTTTCGCATTTATAATATTAGTATGGATTCTTCCGTTACTGAGTGCCTGACAGACAACGCACAGTCAAAACTACTGGGCGTAGGAAGCTGAAAGGCATGTAGGTTCCTCAGGGAGTGTAGGGGAGCACTAAGAGAGGATTTCCCAAAATTCCCATTGAAACAAAGTCTAGTAACTAAATATGTAATAATGTTGGCACACACACACAAGGCGTGTTTCAAGACATTTAACACGCTAGGTGTGTTTTATAACACGCCTGGCGTATTTTATAACACGCCTGGCGTATTTTATAACACGCCTGGCGTATTTTATAACACGCCTGGCGTATTTTATAACACGCCTGGCGTATTTTAAGATAATTAACACGCTTGGCGTGTGTTAAGACAATTAACACGCTTGGCTTGTTTTAAGACAATTCAAACGCTTGGCTAATTTTAAGACAACACGCTCGGCCTGTTTTAAGAAAAATAACAAGCTTGGCGTATTTCAGGACAATTAGCCCGCGTGAATTTCCCACGGGAACAGTGCTTTTTCCCGGGATGAAAGGTACTATGTCCTTCTCAGTACTTCTAACTATGTGTATGCGATATTTCAGGAAAATTGGTTCTGTAGATAAAGCGTGGAGGTAACAAACAAATAAAAAATGATAAGAATAGTTAAGGTTAAGATTAGGATACTCTTATTTAATATAGAAATTAGATATGAAGAAAAAATCCATGCGAGCAGGACTTAAACCCAAGACCAGGTCTTAATACGATGTTGCACCACCTCTTAAGATTTTCGATGTGCAGGATTGAATTGCGATAGCTCAGTTGGAAGATCAAAGTCATATAAAGACCTGGTCGCGGGTTCAAGTCCTGCTCGTTTAATTTTTTTTTCATCATATCCTAATTTCTATATTAAATTAGATTATTTAAGTTCTAACTAAGGAAAGTAAAGCCAAGAAGGGCATTTATAGACGAAATTAAAGAAAAGGTTAAGGTCGTGTCGTATAGAGGTCAAATCGATGGCAGAATAGAAGAATACATGGAAATTACTCCACCGACAAGAACGAAATTCTTAAAATAATTGATTGATTGAAGTACTTACTGCATCGTTGGTGCTTTTAAATCCAAAAAAGGATTGGGATAGTTACCCGTTTCGACAGAAGCAGCCAGGCACATGCGTAGTAAGACAGTGTTGCGACTTGAGCTGTATGATCAGTCTGTTCTTCTTGATATCTTCGTACGCGTGGAAGGCGTGCGTCAGAAACTTGACAACAGCTTTTATGTTGAACTTGCCGGCTACCAGGTCATCTGTACCAATCATTTTGATCAGCAGTTTCTGGAATATGAAATCGGGTTTTTAATCTTATAATTTACTAGCTTTAGCCCGCGGCTTCGCTCGCGTGAATTTCCCACGGGAACAGTGCTTTTTCCCAGTGATGAAAGGTACCCTATGTCCTTCTCAGTACTTCTAACTATGTATATGCGAATCATCATCGACTTTCATCACACAAATAAACAAACTGAATTTCGCATTTATAATTAGGACTAGCTGCGCCCTAGGGCTTCGCTCCAGTGGGAATTTTGGGACATAAAGTACCCTATGTGCTATTCCCGGTATTTTTCTACCCGTATATCAAATTTCATCGAAATCCACGTTGCGAATGTCACTTTCTTAAAATGTCCCCTTTCGCAAAATTGCCCTCAAATGTCTCTTACGCAAAATCGCTCCTGGTCAAAAATTGTCTCTTGCAATATGTCCCTTTCGCAAAATGAATCCTTCCTTAGTTATCTCAACGCTTGGCCTTCGCAAAAAGTCCCTTTTGCAATATGTCAATTTTGCAACGCATCCCTTTCGCAACATGTTTCTTTCGCAAAATGAGTCGTACCTTAGTGATGTCGACGCTGACGTTAGCGTGAGTATACTTGGAGAGCACGGTCGATATAATGCCGATGATGTCGTCGACGTCGTGCCCGCGGCTCTGCGACAGGCATCGCTTCAGGCCGGCCTTGTCCGCCGTCTTGTAGTATTTCAAACAGTTCTCTGAAACATGGGAATTGATCCAGTAACTTTGTCGCCTTTGTCGATTTTTTGCAGACTTGTTTATGATGTTGGCGTAATGAATAATCCAAGTTTGTGACCTCGAAGTCCGAACGCAACATTGTCAAAAATCGAAAAAACCGCGCAAAAATAGGTTTTTTTTTCAAATTTTGGCAATTATAACCCTAAAAGCCTAGTTTTTGAACAAATTTAGGACGTTTTTAAAGTAGACTTGACTATGATAGAATAATCTCTTTGCTAGAATTGTCTCTGTAGACTCAATAGTTCTTCTGAAAGGCTTGTCGCTTGTCATGGTCAAATGCCAGCCCCTGAGTTTTCTCACCATGACCTTATCTATGTATCATATAAAATTAAAGTTCCTAAATTAAAACCACGTATTTTATATCTACGTTGTTTCTCGAGCATGAATGGTGATGCCCTGGCTACTGATGCAGCTAAAATTGATTGGTCCCCCGTATTTGATGCAAATACAGTAGATAATAAAGTTTCTCAGTTTAATAATATTGTTTTATCGCTGTACAATGTTCATGCACCTATACGAGCCATAAAAGTGAAGCGCGCACCGGCTCCCTGGATAACCAGTCTTGTTCGCATTGCTATGAGAAGGCGTAACCGTGCATTTCGCAAGTTTAAACGAAACCGTACTGACGAGAATTGGAATGCGTTTAAGGCTGCAAGGAATCGGTGTAATCAGATGTGTAGGAATGCCAAACGCCGCTACTTCAGCGACCATATTGAAAACGTTTCTTCAGCTAACCTGTGGAAATTTCTAAATTCGCAGGGCATAGGCAAAGTTCAGAATGATTCGATATCGAAGTTACCATTCTCACTTAATGATCTCAACACTCACTTCACTTCTGTTGCACTACTTGATAAGAATATCAAAAGGCGTACCATCGCTTCTATATCTGATTTGCCTGTCCCTGATGGAAGTTCTTTTGAGTTTTCTCCAGTTACAGAGGTAGATGTACGTAAAATTATCATGTCAATTACCTCTAATGCCACCGGGTTTGACCAAATTAGCCGCGTGATGATCATTCATATCCTTAGCTTTGTACTTCCAATTATCACACATATTATTAACTATAGCTTGTCTCAGCATAAATTTCCTTCTCAGTGGCTAAATGCCTTTGTGCGTCCACTTCCTAAAGTTTCGAATCCCACTCGTTTAAATGATGTGCGCCCTATCTCTATTCTTTCATTTCTTTCGAAAGTGTTGGAAGCTTCAGCTTTTAGTCAGTTCTCTAAGTTTGTTGATGATAACCATTTGATGAATTGTTTTCAGTCTGGTTTTAGGTCCGGTCATAGCACCACCACTGCACTGCTTAGAGTTACAGATGACATTAGGGCTGGAATGGAGAATACGCAAGTTACCGTTCTAGTTTTAATTGACTTTACGAACGCTTTCAACACTGTCGATTTCGATATTTTACTGGCAATTCTTTCTCATTATAATGTTTCATCTCCAGTGATTGACTGGTTTTCCAGCTATCTTCGAGGACGTCGGCAGCAGGTTTGTATCGGACAGGATACCTCTGACTGGTGCAGCCTCGTGGCTGGCGTCCCACAGGGCGGCATCCTATCTCCAATTTTATTTTCCATATTCATTAACCTTCTCTCAAGTCGTCTCACTTGCTCATTTCATTTTTACGCCGATGACCTGCAGCTTTACTCGCAAATTGACGCAGATAATGTTGACGCTGCCATATCATTATTAAATGAAAATTTAAAATATGTAATGGATTGGTCCAATAACTTTGGCATACAAGTGAATCCTAAAAAATGCCAAGCTATAGTTGTCGGCAGTTCTAGGCAGCTAAATTCTTTAGATTTAGGCAGTGTTACGCCAGTCTCATATGGTGGAAATAATATTCCTTTTAGCACTGATGTTAAAGATCTTGGGCTCTTTATTGACAACACACTGTCTTGGAAAACACATCTGGCAGAGCTAAGCCGTAAGGTATTTGCTTGTTTTCACTATTTGCAACGTTTGAAAAACTTCCTTCCTGTAAAGACTAAGACCATGTTAGCTCAATCTTTGATTATTCCCATAATTGACTATGCGGACGCATGCTACTTGGATATAACTGAAGAGCAACTTAACAAATTAGATCGTCTCCTTAATTATTGTATTAGATTTATCTTTTCCCTTCGCAAATTTGACCATGTGTCCGAGTACAGGTCGCAACTCAATTGGCTAACAATTCGTGAACGCAGGAATCTCCACATTCTCTGTCTCTTGTACAACATTCTTAATAACCCTAACTCCCCTGAATACCTAAAATCCAGTTTCAAACTTTTAAGTTCCACTCATAATAGGCACCTGCGTTCTTCCAACTCTCTCATCCTAGCTACCCCCCTCATAGAACTATCTTCTTTGCTAATTCTTTTACCGTTAAAGCTGTGCGACTCTGGAATGCGCTACCCGACTCCATCAGAAGGGCTCCTAGTAGAGATTCTTTTAAAGTGACTGTCTACAAACATATGCTGAATCATCGGCAAAACTGACCCTTGTTTGATTGCTTCATCTTTATTTGTAATTTATGTAAGTATATTATATATATTTATAGGTACGGATATTCTTGTATTTATTTGTATTATATATGTATTATATGTTTATTAATTTATTTTATCTACGTAGCATCTTTATATGTATCTGTTTAATTTACCAATAATTAATTTGTATAATAGAATTTATTTACACCCACATGAACTCTCTGCTCAACCCTAAGGTTTGACTGTCAGACAATGCTTTTAGCATTAAGTCCACCTTTTGTACTGTACTTTTGTATGTGTGTACAATAAAGTTTAAATAAATAAATAAATAAAATAGTTTCCGAGATTAAGGCTTCAAAGTTCATAATTTTTTAGCCAAGTGCGAGGATGTTGGATATCAAACATGATACACTTCCCATCACGTAAAAAGGCCGCTGGTAGGGTGAGGAGGGGGTGAAACTTGCGCGTGAGTACGACTGACGAACCAATCGCGCGCGCCGGATGTGACCCGCCCGATCCCCGCTCACCGCATAGACCGATATGTCGCCTACTGCGCAGCTTAACCGCCACGGCCTTTTTACGTGACGGCAACTATATCCAACTACGCAAAACGCCCGGGGCGTTTTAATTCGGAATGGAAAGTACTCGGAGTGCCTAGGTTTCATTCTTAAAGAAATCATCATCTGAAGTCCAAATGGCAGAAATTATATTTTTTTTACTAGTATTTGGCCACTTCCACCGCCCTATTGTTGGCCTCATTCAGGTCCTTCCAGATACAGGAGGAAGGGCAGTTGGGGCAGGTTAAAAGATGAGCCATAGATTGGACGGCTCCACAGTCACAAAGGCTATCAGACGAGTACCCCCACCTGACTCGTTTCTCACGGCATCTCCCAACACCAGCCCGGAGTCTGTTTAGAGTCCTCCAGACTGCCCAGGGGAGGTCACCACCCGGTGGGAGCTTCTCGGCTGGAGAGAGGTCCGTAGATAGCGGAGGATATTTATGTATCCACTGTTCCAACCTGGCCTTGGAGGCCCCTTTGGCCTGAATATAGAAATAGATGTATTATATTGTGACATACTTTGTTCATCCTTCCAGTTGCGTCTGCGCACCTTCCTCGCTATCTCTATCTCGTCCACAGCGTCATCTATCAGTATCTTTTCGTTAGTTGTGGTGACTGGCATTGGTAGCTTGAAAGATGAAATATACAAGCTAATTATTTAAAAATAAAAAACACGACTAACAACTCACATAGCCTATGTCACTCGGAGGAATGCAAGGAATCTAACAATACCTCTCACATCAAAATCTGTTAAGCCGTTCAGGACTTATGGTGGAATAAAGAAACTTACATACATACATACATGAACCCTGAAAACATAACACTCCTTTTCTGGTCAGTCGTGTAAAAAATTATATACTCCCTAAACAGGTTAAGGAGGTCTTAATCAGCTATATTATCCACTAGCTTTCGCCCGCGGTTTCGCCCGCGTGAATTTCCCACGGGAACAGTACTTTTTCCCGGCATTAATGATATGTCCTTCTCAGTACTTCTATGTGAAATTTCAGGAAGATTGGTTCAGTAGATAAAGCGTGTAGAGGTAACCAGCCCACAAACAAATATATAAATGAACAAACTTATTTTTGCATTTTTAATATTAGTTTTGATTTCTCTTTTTTTTTAATTAAAGATGGGTTTGCTCTTGACCACAATCTTGCCCGAGGACAGAGATGAGGTCTACGGTGTAGCGAGCTTACCCAGAAGCAGCCTATTCACTCTGGTTTTGAAGAGAGTCAGATAAATAGATTCATTTCCTAAATATTTAAAAATAAACCTTGACCGTGGATCTGAGTATTCGATATTAACTTCAACTTGATACCTTGGAGCGTTCCTGAGAAAAAAAGTTTGACAGACAGACGGACAACAAAGTGATCTTATAAGGATTCCGTTTTTGCCTTTTGAGGAAGTGAACCCTTAAAACCATAGTCAAAGTCAATTGTTTTTATTAAAATTGGCTTAAAAATAATGCACTTTTAAATCGTCCAATTCTTGTTTTTTAGTTAGTCGACGTTATAAAATGACTTAAAGCTAAGGTACCACCGCCTCCAAAGCGCAAGTGGAGGAGAGGCGGCGCAACAAACTCCACTGCTGCATTTTCTCCAAAGACGTCACTTTGCAACATATGTCTTACAATTAAATGTGGACGAATATAGATTGAATATCTTGTGTCATAAACTTTTGTGCTGCCAGCATCAGTACAGTTCCCATCATGTAAAAAGGCCGCTGTAAGACAGAGGAGGGGGTGAAACTTGCGCATGGGTACGACTGACGAACCAATCGCGCGCGCCGGTCGAGACCCACCCGAGACCCCCGCTCACCGCATAGACCGATATACCGCCTACTGCACAGCTTAACCGCCAGCGGCCTTTTTACGTGACGGGAACTATAACAACATACCGATTTTTGCTTGGTCAGTGTGTCGATGAAATGCTCGATTGAGTCCACTGCGTTTTCGTAGCTCGTGTCGGGCATTATTATTGTTTCGTAGTCTATCATTTTTAATCTGGAAATTAATTAAAATGAAGATAATTTTATTTAAATGGGCTTAAAAATAGCACTTTTAAATCGTCAAATACTTATTCACAACTACAACTCTCACTCAGCAGCAGGACCAGATGGGAAAAATAATCAAGAATAAACTTGTCAGAAACTATTAAGTACAGAGAAATTTCACAAAATTCTATCATTTCTTAATTATTATTTTTTTATATAAATAAATATATACGGACAAATCACACAGATTGAGTTAGCCCCAAAGTAAGTTCGGGACTTGTGTTATGGGATACTAACTCAACAATACTATATTTTATGACAAATACATATATAGATAAACATCCAAGACCCACACCAATCTGAAAAAGATCATTTTCCATCTTGACCTGACCGGGGAACGAACCCGGGGCCTCCGGTGTGGCAGTCTGGCGTGATAACCGTTAAGCCACGGAGGTCGTCTAATTTGATATGCAATGTCATGGAATCTCCTTCCACAGTAGGTACACAAAAAACAGTCTGGGGGGGCACGTTTCTGTTACTTCTTAATTTAATATGCACTGTTATGGAATCTCCCTCCACAGAAGGTACACAAAATAGCAGTCTGGGGGGCAAGTGCCCCGTGCCCCCCCTCCCCCCTCTAAATCCGCTACTGGCTAAAAACGTACGCCACATAGAAAACAACGCATCGCATGTACAATGAAACCACGCATCGTGTGTTACAGCTTTTTATCAGTGGGTTGCATGCCCGATTTGCCTACTTAGTATTATAAAAATGCTTTAACCTCAGTAGAAAGACAGAATGAAAGAAAATCATTTATTTGGCTATAAAAAACTAAAACTGTCTCTGCTCAGCATGTGTCGTGGACCGTAGTACGATCCTTTAAAATCGTATCTCGATAATAGAAAGCAATATGTTGAGATAAATAGCCTTTGCCCAAAAACAAAAATGGAACATCAAGACCTATCTGATTGCAGGGTAAATAGATATGGCGTGCCGCAAGGTAGTGTGCTAGGGCCATTGCTTTTCCTTATCTATATAAATGACTTGGCAAAAAATGTCCGAGAAAAAATGGTTTTATTCGCTGATGACAGTACTGCAATAATAAAATGTGACGATTTAAATAACTATGAAAATGATATAAATAATACTTTGAATGACATAATACATTGGCTTGACATTAATAATTTAAAAATAAATTTACAGAAAACTAAAATTATGCATTTTCATCAAAGATTAGATATACCTATTGTTAACATAAATTATAATGGACATAGTATTGAAAAGGTGGAAACTAGTAAATTCCTCGGACTTAATTTAGATAGTAAGCTGACGTGGATACCTCAAGCTGAGAATGTATGTAAAAAATTAAGTAAATCGGCTTATCTATTATTTAGATTGTCAAGAAAAGTAAAAATGGAGGTAGCTCTGGTAGCTTATCATGGCTTAGTAACACCTACATTGCAATATGGAGTTATATTTTGGGGTAACTCAAGTGAAAGAGACAAAATCTTTAGGCATCAAAAACGATGTTTGCGGTCAATGTGCGGATTGAAACCGAGAGATAGCTGCGAACCTGTGTTTAAATCCCTGAAATTGTTGACCCTTCCATGCATATACATATATGAAATTTGCGTATTTGTCAAAACTAATCCACACCTGTTTGTTACACTTATTGAAACAAGTAAGAGAGCTGAACTTATCCGGCCACAATATAAATATAAATTGATAACTGGAGGCTGTAATACAGCTCTTAAGAAAAAAAGTATATTTGGCATGGCACCGGTTATTTATAATAAGTTACCTGACAGTTTTAAAGATTTAAATATAAGGGCTTTTAAACAGAAAGTAAAAAATTTTTTGACAGAGAAATGTTATTACACAATTAATGATTATTTAAATGACAATATATGATCTTATTTTTTATCTTTTATTAAATATAATTTTATGCTATTAATAATATATTGTAAGTAGATTGTTATGTTTAAGACTAATTATGACTTAGATAATTGTACGTCCAAATTGGACAGGACACGGCTGAACGACTTTATTGTAAGACCTTTTTTACCTGTGATCCACAATAAAGATTATTATTATTATTATTATTATATCCACAACGCTGGTCTTCCACAGAAACCGACTACATAAAAACTTAAAACTAACATATTACACATAAGAATTAAAATTACATTGATCAAGAAAAACATAACAATAATTAAATTACATGACCATCCATAAACAATATTGATTAGGGTAAGCTTACCTGTTGATGGCACTTATAACATTAGCACAATTGACCGGACAGGAGAACCCGAGGGGCGTCCATTGTGTAGCCATTTTGTCCAGGCAGTGTACGCGGGTTTCTGAAAAAAATTATCACTAATCATCATCAATGGCCAAGGAAAAGAATGGCGCGACGAGCTTGACGCTTTCCAGCCAGATTGGTCGAAAGTTGCTATGGACAGGGATAGGTGGAAGCAAGTGGGGGAGACCTTTGCCCAGCAGTGGGACCACATAGGTTAATTTAAAAAAATCATAATCCTACTAATCAATATCTATAAAACTATTTGTTGCGCCTGCGGCAAAAACTGAGATTTTCATACAAATTGTGACCCCCTTTTCAGCCCATTTTGGGTTGAATTTTAGAGAAAAAAGTAGCCTATGTTTGACCCTGGGTCTTCAACTCTATTCATACCAAATTTCATCAAAATCGGTCCAGTGTTTTGCCCTTGAAAGCGTAACAGACAGACTTTCGCATTTTATTAGTATGGAAGTATTGATTCTTCCGTTACTGACTGAGAAAAGGTTCCTTAGGGAGTGTAGGGGAGCACTAAGAGAGGATTTCCCGAAATTCCCACTGGAACATATTCCCGGGCTAATGCTATTAATATAATAATGCGAAAGTTAAAAATAATACAAAACCATATTTACCTACTGTATACATTTGGAACACCACATACATTAGACTTAATAGCATTTTCTCTAGCACGGTCAAACCACGATAACTGAATTCGTTAATTGAACTATTATGTTAAATTAACCGTGGTTTTTTTGCACTAAAACTATAATTTGGTTTATTTTATGTGTATTTTTGCGCAGTAACTCTAAAGCTGTATGTCAGGGCGAAAAAATGTCCTTTTTATGTCAAATGTAATATTTTACTGCGCGGAGCAGTGACGCATGTGATTTTTTTGCGTATTTTTATTTGCCCCTTACTGTACCTTACACTTTTTTATTTTATTTGTTTACTTTTTTTGGAACAATTAAAATTTTAAAGAGGAGAAATATTGCGTGGTTTCGCGCGCGAAATGTAAGGCTCGGTTCATACTTACTCGAAAAAGTCCCTCCGCAGAAGGGCAATCCAGTAAAATGCCATTTAGAATAGAAACGAAATGGAAATAAAACAGCCAACAACTGCCAAAACGTCTGAAATTTCTATTTATTTTATTTTATACTATCGTCATACTAGTAGAATGTCTGAAAATAAATAATGTCATTTTGCAGAAAACATATACATGTATCTGAAACTCCATTCCATCAGAAGCCTACCTACTATTCAGCTAAGCTTGGCCTTCGAGTCTCACGACTCTTGACCCTGTCTACCCCGTAAGGGATAAGGTCGTGATTCTATGTATGTATAATGCAGTGGCGTAGGGTGAATAAAAATAAAGGTAAAGCCGGGTCATACCTATCTTAACTTAAAAACATGCAATAAATTACATACCATAAATTAGTGTGTAGTACAGCTGTGTAGGTAGACAACAACCTATTTTTTGTACTAATGCCGCCATTTCTCACTTAACAGCCTACGTGTCGACAAGAAACAAACAAACACTACATATAATATACCACAATCAAGCTAATCACTTATCACAATTATAAATTAGGATACGATGATGCGCGCGAAACGATGGCTAGGTGGGGTGACTGACCTGAATCGGCAACGCGAATAAGTTGCTCTGATTGGACGAAAACATTTGGGGAGGCTATCTGAGATCGGGTTATAATCGCTGTTATATCGACGAGTGGTTGTATGTAGTAGTAATGTGTATGTGTGCGTGACTTGCATATATTTCAATTATTCGAATTCCCAATATTATGAGCGGGTTCCTTCGGTTCCTTCCCCAGCCGCGATGCCGCGGCAGCGTCCTACGATAGTAAAATCGTGTATGTGTGCGTTTGCGCGATTTCAAATACATTGCGTATTTTGTGTCCAGCATATTAAAGAATATATTTTCAAAGCGCGCAATGTGATTATGTGCGCTTAATTAATCACGCGCTCATATTAAATTACCTTAATGGGCAATGCCGTCGATCCTCGGCTTATAGTAAGACAGTGTCATACAGCTATATGGGTATAGATTTTTGTGCAAGAGTAGGCCGCGGGATTGAGCTATTAAAATATATATATTTGAATCTGATAAGGGAAGCCGGTAGGAATCGTGTTCTAAGGAGGCTTCGCCACTGGTATAATGTACATGTACACGAGACAAAGTTTAACATTGAAATAGTTCTTCGTCATGATCCCAATGGGCGATTTTCTGACAGCTAAATTAAGAAAAACAAAAACAATATAAAAAAGTCTGGTGGCGTTTTATGAAAGCCGGGTCGTAATAATGGCTGTACCTATATTGTGCGCTTTTTGTTGTCAACCAGAGGCAGAAAAAAATCACCTAACAGTTTGACAGTTGCACAAATTACAATATTGATACTTTTAGATGTTTTTGGGGTTCCGTACCACAATAGGTAAAAACGGAACCCTTGTAAGATCACTTTGTTGTCCGTCTGTCTGTCAAACTTTTTTTCTCCGGAACGCTTATAAAGTTGAAATTAATATTGAATACTCGGATCTATGGTCTCTTTCAGCAAAAAAATAATTAAAATTATACGTCAACGCGATCAAGAGATATTACCGTAAATGTTGCGATTTTTTGGCAAATTTTGCGATTTCACTCAGCAATCAAAACCTATGGGGTACTCCCCGTTGACCTAAAATTATGAAAGTTGGCAAAAAGCAAGGTCTAACAGTACTTATACAGGAATAAATCTGAAAGTTGTAAATATGTTGTTAGAAGTCTAAAAAAAAGTGTTACAAACTTATTTTTGCGTTGGATTCAGTATGAATCTTAGGGATCAAACTGCAAAGTTAAATTTGTTCTTGAATCTAGTTGGTCTTTTAATTAGAGCTATAATGTGAGATGCTTTGCGTGTACGGAACCCTCGATGCGCGAGTTTGACTCGCACTTGGTTGGTTTTTTTTATTAGATTTTAACAATGCCAATCCCGTGCGGTTTCTTTTTCTATCGACTCGCCTTTTACTAAGCGCCGTCTATGAAGTCATCTACAACTATTAATTAGTTATTTTTTAAAATTTTTGAAAATCCCGTTATGGGACTAAATCCTTTTCGCAGAATGTCTCTTTCGCACAACGTCTCTTTTTCTATAAGAAAAGGCCAGTGTGAATTGAGTCTTACTTTAATGTTTTGACGTTAGTCGTAGTAGCGTTGCGTTTTGAGCGCGTGTTTAGAAAATATTTACCCTAATTCTTTGATTTCAATAGCCTTCTTTTCAGTCTTGGTTTATTTGGTTTTTGGCACAATTTGCTACTGTGAGGAAACTTGTGCGCCGGTTGGTGTATGAAATGGCACGACATTGGTGTAGACAGTGGGATTATACCCATCAGTGGGTTATGGGAAGCTGACGATGATGATGTATAAAATGGAGAAAGCAATGGCAAATCAATCCATATTAACATTGCCTTTATATCGTCGTCGGTTCAAAGGCAAGACTGGTACCGCACCAGTACCACAGTTTATAACTAATAAAATAAAAAATAAAAAGTAATTAAACTATCAAATATTATAAAAAATAAAAATAGTAGAATTTAAAACAACAAAATTAAAAGAAAAAGCTTTAATAAAATAAAAATTAACTTAGAACCCCTCTGTAGGTAAAGGCCTCCTCCATCGAGTGCCATTTGTCGCTGTCCTGAGCAACTTGCATCCAATTATTTCCAGCCACTTTCACTATGTCGTCTTCCCATCGAAGTCTTGGATGTTTTCGAAGTTTATAACTACAAACATTCAAAAAATTAAAGACAAAAAAATGAAAACCGACTTTAGATAAAAATTTCAATAAAAAAGCAAAAAATCTAGCTCCTTAATTACAAAAGTGGGGACGGGCTTCACTCAACAGAAAATTGTGGAAGAAGAAAGGGGAGGCCCAGCAATCGGACACATCATCAGGCTAGGATTTTTTTTTACAGAAATCGCGGAACAAACATGGGTCATTTGGGTACCCTTTAGACATAAAAAAATTTTTGGACGTCTATATGAGCTTTCCTGTATTATAATTAGATAAGAAGTAAAGATTTTTATGTTAGCACATGACGGGATTTTTTTTTTTTTTATAATAATGAATTTTTGATAGAAATGCGTATAAGAAATGCACGTTTTTATGTTAGTTATTCGATCATGCAAAATCTACTGGACAGATTTCCATGAAATTTAGTACACGGATAGAAAAATATGAGGAACTAGCTTTCGCCCGTGTGAATTTCCCACGGGAACAGTGCTTTTTCCCGGGATGAAAGGTACCCTATGTCCTTCTCCGTACTTCCAACTATGTGTATGCGAAATTTCAGGAAGATTGGCTCAGTAGATAAAGCGTGAAGAGGTAACAAACAAACTCACTTTCACATTTATAATATTAGTTAGGATATGAGGAATAAAATATACTTTATCCCAGAATACCCATAACAGCGGAGCCCCAAAAAAAATAGCTGTTTCATACATTTTGCAATACTTACTCGCTCAAAATGTATGGAACAGCTGGTTTTTTTGAGATTTCAGAGTCGGTCCCATACAAAAAGATGTTCATATTTATGAGTACTTTCACCCCTAGGAAGGTTGTTAGTAAATTAAAAATAACCCTGTATAATGTGGTGTTACTCTCCACAGACGAGAAACCCTACAAATGTCAGTATTGCCCGTACGCGTGTCGAGATAACTCCACCTTGCGGAGACACCACGAGCGGCACACAGGCACCTTACTGAGCTACCAGTGCCCCGACTGCGGAAACAAGTAAGTGTTCTGCTTACTTCTTTTTAGGACTGTTTTCCGCAATAAGGCCTCCAATTTGGGCCCCTTTTGAAGGTAAATATTGAGCCGGATCCACAGGGCGGGCGCTTCATAGAAACGGGGCGTCGTTTTTTTTTTTTTTTTTAATTTATTTATCAAATAAAAGTACATACTCAATTTAAGTCGTAAATAATAACATATAAAAACCCTGAGGTTTGTCTTTATGTTACTAGTGTAAGTTTACATCTATCCTATAAAATAACTTAATAGGTACTATATCAATACCTACTTAGGAACTAGATGAGTCTAAATTATTTAGAAAATAATTATTTAATGTGATTTTGATATTTTTTGGATGTATTGTATTGCCTACTACGACTAAATATACCTACTACGACTACAAATGAAACTGCGTTTCCGTGAATACGTCGGTAACACGTCAATGTGTGCGTTTTCATAGTCATAACGTCCCAATACACAAAAGAATAGGGGAGAAGTGCGGGAGGTGCGGAGGTAACTAACTATATATAAACTAACTATATACCGATAAAACTAACTATATATGCTTTAGCATATATAATAACTCTCAACCTGATGCTAACTTCACCATAAAAATACACAAATGCAACATAGTAGATAGAGATAGATGCAGTTGCCCAATTATACGAAAAGTAAATCAAACTAAATACCTGGGAGTTTTTGTAGATCAGAGACTCTCTTGGTACCCACATATTGAACATATGATTATAAGGGTCAGAAAATTGATCTGGGTATTTAAAACACTGCGTCACGTGGTGCCAAGAGTAGTTACTGATACACGGGATTCTAAGAGGAATCTTCTAAGAGAGATTTACATATCGTTGGTACAGTCTATACTGGTCTATTGTTTGCCTGTATGGGGGGGTGCCGCAAAAACGCGTTTCCTAGATGTAGAACGTGCACAACGTAGCTTACTCAAGGTCATGTTCTTTAAAAAATAAGATTCCCTACTGAACACTTATATCGCATAGCAAAGGTCCCTACTGTTAGGAAGTTGTATATCATATTCACCATATTAAAAAAACATAAGACTGTGCGCTATGACCCTAGTATCAAAAATAGAAGAAGGATGGGAAATGTAGCTCTGGCACCGGTCTCCAATACAGTATTTGCCAGTAGGCAATTTTGCAGACGTTCGGCTCAACTTTATAATCGCATAAATAAGGAGCTTAGCCTGTACGATAAGCATTATTATGAGTGCAGAAAAAGCATCTCAAACTGGCTAGAAACAAAAACTTACGAGGAAGTAGAGGAACTATTGGAATAATACCTATGTATACTGTTTCCAACCTAAAAACTTTAGTGTTAAATATGTGTACCTCTTATCCTTATTCTTATAAGTATAATTATATGTATACAAAACCTAATTAGAGGAAACTGCGGTTAATACCGCATCAACCGATCCCAAGATAATGTTATCGTAGGGCTAATTTAGGATCACACATACTCACACAAAATCTTTAACACACAACTCATTACATACACGTGTCTTTTGTATTGTATCTTATTTTTATAAGTAGCTTTTGCCTGCGACTTCGGCCGCGTAAATTTAGTATGTGATTTGGTTTATAATGCTACAACTTGTGTTTTTATGTATCTTTCTAGTTAAGGAGGAGCGGGGTCTCCTAACACAGGCTTTTGATGTCTAAAAGGAGGCCCCATCCATTATAAGTAAAACTGTACTTTGTTACTGAAATAAATACATTTTTATTTATTTATTTATTTTTATTTTATTTATACTCTGCTTAGTGGGCTGCCTGTAAGACCTATCGTGTAAAGGTGTGTTTTGTACTACAATATTTTTTGTTTACGAATAAATAAATACAGAATACTAGACAAATGTCAGTGTTGTGACACGCCCAGTTAGTGATCCAGTAATTAAAAAAAAAATTGAGCCACGAAAGAAATATTAAAAAAAAGAGTCATTGGCACAGATTTTGGTATACTCTAGATGCCGCAAGCAGTATGTCCAAGCGTGCCCTGCGTATGTCCAATGGACAAACAATCTCGCGTTTGCTTCTCAGTTAGACTTCATTCGCGTTTATGTTGCGCCCATCACTAAAATGACTGGCGTGACGTCATCGTAGGTAGAAAATAATGGCACGCTCGGTTTTCATACCATCGAACAAACTTGCGGTATCTCGCCTAATCTAAATCTGTCTTTAATTCGGTAATTTTTTGTGTTTATAGATACGACAACAAATCCAAACTGAAGAACCATATGTTAGAACGTCATTTCACAGATGTGAAGTTGGTGCCATGTGCGCAGTGCGACCGCAAGTATAAGAGTGACGTTGCTCTCAAGAAACATATAGTAAGTCAGACATATACATGTAGTTAGATATGTTTTACATTTAATCTTTACTAGCTTTTGCCCGCGGCTTCGCCCGCGTGAATTTTCCACGTTAACAGTGCTTTTTACCGGGATGATGTCCTTTTCAGTACTTCTAACTATGTGTATGCGAAATTTCAGGAAGATTGGGTCAGTAGATGATGCGTGAAGGGGTAAAAAACAAACAAATAAACAAACAAACTCACTTTCGCATTTATAATATTAGATAGATAGGAGCTTTCGCCCGCGTGAATTTCCCACGGGAACAGTGCTTTTTCCCGGGATGAAAGGTACCCTATGTCTTTTCATGACTTTTAACTATATGCATGGGAAATTTCAGGAAGATTGGTTCAGTAGATAAAGCGTGAAGAGGTAACAAACAAACTCACTTTCGCTTTTATAATATTAGTTAGGATAGGATATTATACTGTCTTCCATGCTGGTCTGGGAGGGACGAAAAAACATAGAATGTGCCAGCTGCTTCTCTTCCCTCGCAGATTGTAAAAGTCAATCAAGGGAATTGGTTTTAAACTACGGATTCTTGTCTTAGGCGATAGGCTAGCAATCTGTCACTATATTTGAATCTCCATTCCACCTATAAGCGTACTATTCATCTAAGCGTGGCCTTTGAGTCTCACGACTCTTGGGTCTGTCTACCCCGTAAGAGATAAAGACGTGGTACTGTATCTGTATGTAATGGTGCTCCCACACTGGCAGTTATAAAATGTTATATAACATTAGCTGTCTCTTTTTTTCATTACCTTGTAACATAAGTGTAACAGAGACACCAGATGTTATATAACGTTTTGTAACAGCCAGTGTGGGAGCACCATGACTTCAAATAAAAAAAACCTATAATACTTACGTCATCCTTCCCAGAGAATGGTCCACGAGAGAGCATTCAAGGCGAAATGCGAAGTGTGTGGTATGGAGATAGCGAGCAGGTACAACATGTCGACACATCTGCGGAAACATCTGCAAGTGCGCCCCTACAAGTGTAAATATAAATCGTGCCAGAAGAGATTCAAAAATATGGTAAGATTTGCTGTTTTTCTTCGTCTTTATGGTCTTTTCCTTTTCTGTATTTTGATTTTTGATATAGGAACAGAGATAGGTTTGTTGGCAGAAACCAACATCAGAAGTGGGATATTTGCTATACTTTACCGATGGGTATTGCTATGGTGATGTGAGCGGTTTTACCATCATCAGAAGTGGGATCTGTGCTACTTTACCAATACATATTGTAATGCTGATTTTCACCGTTTTACCGATACTTACATATTGCAAATTGCAACGTCATCTACTGAATTAAAGATGCAGCTTTCATAGCTGTATTTCTGAAAATCTAACTTCTTCTTATCGAGTGTGTTATTACTAACACTGGTGTCCGATTTTATTCAGTCGCCTAAAGGCATCTGACATGACTTTTACGACTACCACCATTTAGTGGCAGTAGCCGTATACACACTAGTAAACTAAACAGTCAGCCAATGTGCAGGTTTCCTCACGATGTTTTCCTTCACCGGAAGCAGGTGGTGGTCTATGAGAAAACTACCATACATGAGTCAGATTGGTCTATAAACTCATGTGACACAGGTACACACTAACTTAAATACCCCGGTCAAGATAATAAAAATAGGGGTGAGCTTACAAAAACTCCCATTAAGCTGAAAATTGGTACTAATGTTAAGAATACCATTATAAATAAATTGTCAAAGATCCTTCCTTAAGGATCCGCCGTCTGAAAAAACATTGTTTAAGTTTAAAAAATGAGTTTTTTGCATTTTTCAGCTAAACGGTGAGTTTTACAGCAATTATAGTTAAGACACGATTGAAACTCATTTAATTCTCTACAACAAATATTATTACACTTCTTTTCCTAAGAATCGCCATTTCCGAGTTATAGCGGTTTAAATATACAAATTCTTCGTAATATACACGAAATGAGGCAGAACACGGAAACCAGTGCCAATTTTCAGCTTAATGGGAATTAATGTAGGCCTCAATGTCTAATTTGACCGGGGTTAAAAGTCAAAAGCTGATAAAGCATTTTTCAATTTGTCTCCCCAGGGTGCACTGAAAATACACTCTCGAATCCACAAACCAGACGAGCAATTCCCGTGCGATGTGTGCGGGCGGCTGTTCACGAGACGACACCGCCTCAACACACACATGAGACAGCACGGGGATGACAGCAAGTGCCACACGAGGTTCAAGGTTCTGTTCTGCGATTACTGCGGAATCAGGTAAGTGTTGTACCCCCTGAGGGGATGAATTAGGGGTTGACATTGTTTTGGTAGTTTTTTTACATTAAATTCTAGGAATTTAGATAGGTTACTAAGCGTTACTGCGGCTTCAGATGGATATTGTATGTTTTGACCCCCTGAGGGGATGAATTAGGGATCGAGATTTTTTGGTAGATTTTTTACATTGTCTAGGAGCTCAGGTAGGTTACTTAGCGTTTTATTCCTCTAATGGGATGAAAAAAGGGTTAAGATTGTTTTAGTGGTTTTTACGTAAAATTCATTTCATTTCAATATCATTTCATTTGAAATTCTAGAAATTCAGGTAGGTTACTACTTAGCGTTTTATCCCCCTGAGGGGATGAAAGAGGGGTTGAGATTATTCTGTTGGTAGTTTTTTACATTAAATCCTAGGAATTCATGTTAGATTTTTTTGTAGTTTTTTTCTCATTTAATTCTACAAATCGTTAAGTATCATTAATGTAATTAATCAACAATACATTACGTGTTGATTAAATATGACGATGTAATGTCCCACATGAGTAAAGAAAGACCCAGGGCAAAGCTAGATAAATCAATATACATAAAATTCTGAGTGATTGACAAACAACGCACAGCCAAAACTACTGGGCGTAGGAAGCTGAAATTTGTCATGTAGGTTCCTTAGGGAGTGTAGGGGAGCACTAAGAGAGGATTTCCCGGAATTCCCACGGGAACCTATGCTAGTCTATATCTATACATATAATAAAACAGTAAAAATATTTTGTCTGTACATTTAGTATTTTTTGACTGAAATGGATAGAGGGACACTTAAAAAGAATAATAGAAAGCAAATTTTTTTGGAATTTTTTGTCTGTCTCTCTGTATGATCACGCTAATCTCTGAAAGTACTGAACCGATTTACTTAAAACTTTCACTTATTGCTTTAACTTAGCAAAACATTTACAGTTTCTTTCATCAAAATCAGTTCATCAATAAAAAGTTATCGTCATTTGAATAAAGTCAAAGCATGAGTTACGCGGACGAAGTCGCGGGCAACAGCTAGTTAAAAATAAAACATTTGTTCGCAGTTTCGACAACAAACCGTGCCTAGTCCGTCACATGCTCAAGCACATTCGACACAGGAATACCTACGTGTGTGACGTGTGTAGATACGTGACGCACAGGAAACTAAGCATTGAGAAACATATGAAGTATGGACATGGGGATGAAGATGTGAGTGTATTGTAATTTTATATAATTTGTCTATATTATATCTGTATAGAAAAAAGTACGTTTGTGACGTATGTAGATACGTGACGCACAGGAAACTGAGCATCGAGAAACATGAAATACGGCCATGGCAACGAAGATGTGAGTATTTTGTTATTTGATATAATCTATATATATTATATCTTTATACTAATATAAAGAAACACGTAAGTGTGTGACGTGTGTAGATACGTGACGCACAGGAAACTGAGCATCGAAAAACATATGAAGTACGGACATGGGGATGAAGATGTGAGTGTATTGTAATTTAATATAATTTGTCTATATTATATCTGTATACTAATATAGAGAAAAAAGTACGTATGTAGATACGTGACGCACAGGAAACTTGAGTATCGAGAAACATATGAAGTACGGACATGGGGATGAAGATGTGAGTGTATTGTAATTTAATATAATTTGTCTATATTATATCTGTATACTAATATAAAGAAAAAAGTACGTATGTGACGTGTGTAGATACGTGACGCACAGGAAACTGAGTATCGAGAAACACGTGAAGTATGGACATGGGGACGATATAAGAAATAGAATAATTCAATATAATCTATCTATATATTATGTCTGTATGTATACTAATATAATAAGGGGTGGTGGCCGAGTGGTAGGGCGCTTGACTGTGGCTGCAAAGGTCCCAGGTTCAAATCCTACCCGTGCTATATGAGTTTGTATACCAATCTGACTCATGCGTCGTAGTTTTCATCCACCACTTGCTTTCGGTGAAGGAAAACATCGTGAGGATACCTGCACTCGGGTTGATGATTATCAGCTAGTGTGTGAAACGAAGAAGGCAATGGCAAACTCCAATAACATTGCCAAGATAGTCGTTGTGTGTGTGTTTCATTCCATGTAATGACCACGACCCCAGTCACGAGGAATACGACTAAAGGAGGATACTAAATCTCTATCCTCGGGTGGGATTGTGGTCAAGAGCAAATCCTTAATAAAAAACAAAAATACTAATATAAAGTAACACGTACGTGTGTGACGTGACGCACAGGAAACTGAGCATCGAGAAATGGGGAGTGACACGTGTCTCCGTTCCCCCCTCCTAAATCCGCTACAGACTACACATAAGTTTACAAAAAAGCACATCTTTAAAAAATGTATATTTCAAAATTTATTTTTGATGATGACTGTATCAACATATGTTGTTATTCTTATTGATTTATTGTAAAGGGCCATTTAGACGGTGCAAGTTTCTTGAACATACAAGAGCAATAATTGAATGCAATAATTGCAGTGTAAGAATTGACTTTCAGTAATTGAAAGCAACTGTTTACGATGATATAAATAAAAAACTTGAATACATTTACTGAATGCAAATCTTGACATACGATAATTGCCAATGAGTTCTGTTTACACGTATGCAATTGTTTAGGCAATTATTGCATTCCATTTTTGAAACACAGATTTGTATGGGCATTTTTTTGCGACTTGCTTCAAGAATTGCACGTATTAGCGTTGACAAATTTTTCATGTTAGAATTTAATGACATTTTCTGGCATGTATTGTTTACACCAAGAAAAGTTTTGAATCCAAACTTGCATACCAGATCAAGAATGTTACGTGTTGTTTAGACCATGCAAGTAAATTATTGCTTCAATTTAATCGTATTCAACAGGCAAGAAACTTGTACCGTCTAAATGGCCCTTAACTCTTAATAGCGTCTTATTTGTAGTGTTCAACTTTCGTTTTACATTCTGCTTTTATCTGTGAGGACCTTAAGTGGCTTCTTTGCTATTCTATTTATACATTTAAGACTAAAATGGTAGCTGTTGGTCTTCCTATAAAATAAAATAACGTATCCCCAGGACGTCCAGTGCAAGATATGCGATAGGAGCTATAAGTTACACGCGTACCTTATCACGCACTACTACAGTCAGCACGGCGTGCGGTACAAGACTGTCGGCGCCATGTGAGTTTGTTAATGTTCCAGCTTTTGCCTCTGACACGATAACACAATTCAAGTGTGCAGTAAAAACTACTAACTAATAAAATGACAACACAAACAATAGTAAAATATTTTAAAAAAATCCGTAGTAAAAGCATTATGTAGTAGTTATAAATCGAGTTATCTAATACTAGCTTTCGTCCACGTGAATTTCCCACGGGAACAGCGCTTTCTCCCGGGATGAAGGTACGCTATGTCCTTCTTTGTACTTCTAACTATGTGTATGCGAAATTTCAGGAAGATTGGTTCAGTAGATAAAGCGTGAAAAGGTAACAGAACAAACTCGCCTTCGCATTTATAATATTAGTTCGGATTACGATTGAACTTCTTTACAAAATACATGTAAATGACGGACAGGCTTTACCAGTCAACCAAGAAGTGATGCAGAGAGAAAATATATAATTTTGGGGTGAGTGCAAATAAGCAAGGGGCATAAAAATACTTAAAAAGAAAAATACAAGAAACTTGTTTGTTTGTTACCTCGTCACGCTTTATCTACTGAACCAATCTTCCTGAAATTTCGCATACACATAGTTAGAAGTACTGAGAAGGACATAAGCTACCTTTTATCCCGGAAAAAGCACTGTTTCCGTGGAAATTTCACGCGGGCAAAAGCTAGTTGAAAATACTGTTTGTGACATTTAGAAAGACTGATTTGACTTGTTGGCCCTATTCTGTCAGAAAAACTATATAGGCGAAAATATAGCTAAAATAATAATTTAATGGGCGATTTTCAGACAGCTCAAATTAAGAAAAAAATCGATGTAAAAAAGATCTCAATAGATGGCGTTTTATGAAAGCCGAGTCGTAATAAAGACTGTATCTATATTGTGCGCTTTTTGTTGCACTTGCACAATCCACAATATTGATATTTTTAGATGTTTGTTTTTATTTCAAAGAAATGCCAAATCCGTGCATTATTGCTTTCCGTGACTCGCTTTTTACAAAGCGCCATTTATGAAGTCACATGCAACTATTTTGTTATTTGGGTCTCGGAAAATGGCCCATTGAAAGGCAATTATTTTCCAGCAAATTGGAAACGTCAGTGACCATCAAGCAGGAACCGCTCGAGCCGATACCGGATGCCGAGGTGGAACTCGAAGATGTACAGAAGGAGGAGTCCTTAGCCAGTGAGATTTTGACTTTTATTTGTAAACTTGCACAAAGCGAATTGGTGGCTCTCAATTTTTGTAATTAGTCTTCCTTTTGTGACGCAACGTTCGTCTCTTTAATTACCTAACTTTCGTTGGCTGGTTGTCCGTCTGTCTGTTTCCTTACCAAATTGCAATTTTACGTTTCTTTTTAAATAAAATTACAGACGTAGTGTAGACCGTGACGCAACAGACATATCATACTCTAAGTCAGAGCTTAGAAGAAGTATATCACCGTCCGTCTGTACGTCTCTTCCCTGACCCAATGAAACGAAATGAAATGATTTTATTTAATCGTCGGGCTAGATAGTTGACGTCATAAAATTACTTAAAGCTACTAACTACCGCCTCCAAAGCGCAAGTGGAGAAGAGGCGGCGCAACAAAACTCCACTGCTGCATTTTCTCCAAAGACGTCACTTTATTTGTAATCTTTCCGTTTCATATATAATAACAGACGTAGCCTTAAACCGTGACGCAACGGAAGTATTCTAAGTCAGAGCTAAAATATACATAGAAGTATACCACCGTCTCTCTGTCCGTCTCTTTCCTTACTTAATATTTGTAATCGTTCCGTTTCAGATATAATAACAGACGTAGCTTTAAACCGTGACGCAACGGAAGTATTCTAAGTCAGAGCTAAAATATACATAGAAGTATACCACCGTCTCTCTGTCCGTCTCTTTCCTTACTTAATATTTGTAATCGTTCCGTTTCAGATATAATAACAGACGTAGCTTTAAACCGTGACGCAACGGAAGTATTCTAAGTCAGAGCTAAAATATACATAGAAGTATACCACCGTCTCTCTGTCCGTCTCTTTCCTTACTTAATATTTGTAATCGTTCCGTTTCAGATATAATAACAGACATAGCCTTAAACCGTGACGCAACGGAAGTATTCTAAGTCAGAGCTAAGATTTACATAGAAGTATACCACTTGTACGGTCTATGACGTACATCGATTGCCCGCGAGTGCGCCGTCAGCATATCGACGCCGCAATCGAACTTAATTTTATATCATTTTATTCAGTACACATTTTACCATAGAACAAAGTACTCAGCGCTCTTTAAACCAATTGCGAGTCTGTTACGTGTGCTCAAATAATTTAACCATTTTCTTTACCATTACCATTTTCACCACCATTTACTTATAATTTCTAACTTAGCTAATTCCTCCGTTATTTCTGATTTTACCCTTGTTTGTGTTATTCACAATAAATCCCTTTTGTTACCATTACCAATCTCTTTCTATTTAACTCTCTTTCTCAACGTACAACACCAAACCCGTACGTTTAATGGTCCTTCGATTCCTTTAACTTCCGTTTCTTTTCTGTGTGTAATTTGTATTTTCCGAGCATCCCGGACATAATATACATACTCGTCGAGAAGTTACAAAGTGAACCAGTGCCGTGGTCATTACCAGTTCAGTGCATACAAACCATACGAACTATCGTCGTTTACCAAACCAGTTGCCAGGCCTAGTCGTTACCAGGACTCGGTCTCCCCGGAGCGTTACCATTGCTGCGGATAACCAGTAACCAGTGTTGAGCTAACCAGACGCTCGCAACCAGAGTAAGCCGATACGTCAAGTAAGAGCTTTCCTTTTTTTTCTTACCATTTCTACATTTTCTGCCAATACCATGGAGGCATTATTAGAAACTCAAGCTCACATTATGTCAGCAATGGATCAGTTGCTGTCTAACTTTAAAAAAGATAGCCATGATCGTAAAACACCAAATTATATCAGGAGGAGGCTGGAGACTCTTGACTCCTATTGGAAAGAGTTTCAAACCAATCATTCGCAGTTAGTTATTTTAATTGATGATAAAAACCATTCTTATTATGAAAACCAAGATTTTGAGCGAACTCATGACTTTTACAAAAAGGCTAGGCAATTAATACAGGGTTACCAAGTAGAGGAAGGTAGGCCAACCACTCCAATTATAAAACCAGCTACACCACTTAATCTACCGACTATTTCTACGCCCATTATGTCTGGTCCGTCTGTAAGTTCTAAGGGGATGAATAGTAAGCTACAAGAATTGCTAAGTAAACAAACCAATTTAGTTAGTTATTCACCCGAAGACAATGTCATTGATACTCTAATTACCAGACACAGCACTTTTATTCGAGCCGTACGTATTCTGGCCTGGATATTGCGATTACGTCATCGGAGCAATGACCCATATTTAACCACTTTAGAATTATCACGCGCTAAAAACGCAATAATCAAAAATACTCAAAACCAAGTATTTTCGGACGAAATAACTAAAATTAAAAATCAAAACCGCGTATCTTCGAGTAGCAAAATCCACAATTTAAATCCATTTATTGATACAAACGGGTTATTACGAGTAGGTGGAAGACTTGAAAACGCAAATATCGGAGAAAACATGAAACACCCTCTTCTATTACCACACGAACATCGATTAACAGATTTGCTGATTGACCAAGCTCATCATCAGTGCCTGCATGGAGGTCCTAGACTAACTTTATCAATATTGAGACAGCATTACTGGGTCATAGGCGGAAATAGAGCAACCAAAAAACGAATCCGACTATGCGTCACATGTAGAAGACACAGTCCCAGTATTCAACCACCGCTAATGGGAAACTTACCATTGTCCCGGATTAATCCGTCGAGGCCATTCTCCAGTGTCGGAACTGACTACACCGGTTACTTCAGCATAAAAACCAATAAGGGTCGTGGGGTTAGGACAACGAAGGGATATGTTGCCCTGTTCATATGTATGGCAACCAAGGCCGTACACTTGGAACTAGTGTCTGATCTCACCACTTCTGCATTTCTGGCTGCCTTACGGCGAATGACAGCTAGAAGAGGATTACCAAACCATATTTTCAGCGACAACGGAACCAATTTCGTGGGAGCCAGTCGCGTACTTCGCAAAGAGATGAATGAGTTATACCAGATATTTTCAAATGAATTTAAATCGGAAGTTGCTGAAATGGGAATTACCTGGCACTTCAATGTAGCTTCTTTTCCCTCGGCCGGAGGAGTTTGGGAATCGGGAATAAAGAGCGTTAAACATCACCTCAAGCGGGTAGTAGGCGAGCAGAAACTCACTTTCGAGGAATTCACCACCGTTTTGACTCAAATAGAGGCTTGTCTTAACTCCCGGCCTCTGTGTCCCCTTTCTGAAGACCCCGACGATTTAAATTATCTCACTCCGTCCCATTTCCTTGCTAGTGGACCAGTTTTAACCATAATTGAAACCGAAAGAGATGCACGTACCAGGTGGCAACTCACTCGAAAAATATTTCAGGACATTTGGAAACGATGGAAAACTGAATATTTGACAAATTTGACAGCTAGGAGTAAATGGAGAACCCCAGCGAGAGTCTTAAGGTCGACGATGTCGTCATAATTAACGACGCCAACCTACCTCCCGGAAAGTGGCCATTAGGAAGAGTCGTAGAATTACATCCAGGAAAGGATGGCCACACCAGAGTCGTAACTCTCAAAACCAAGAATGGGTTGATGAATTATTTACCAAATACCTAAACCATCTAGAAAACATATGTTCGTATTCGAAAACGAAAACTCAATGCGATATTATTATGTTACAGCTACAACATAAATATAAAGAATATAATTATTACAATGAAATTCTACTCGGTCAGCAGTTCACACCGCACACCAGACAGCGACGCGGACTCATAAACGGAGTAGGTTACGTTGCCCACACGTTGTTCGGGATATTAGACGAAAACTTTGCCGAACAATACAGTAAAGATATTGATTTGATAAGGAGTAACCAGAAACATCTCGCTAGCTTATGGAGAAACCAGACCTCCATAGCTGAAGCCGAATATAATTTATTAAAACGAACTCAGAGTACCATGGACAAACAGCATAAGATATTTAACCAACATCTTATATCTTTAGAAACTGCTGTCTTGGACCTGAAGGCTCAAGCCCAGAAGGCTGCCGACCTAAGTGATTTTACCATGTCGTCAATTATCGCCACTAATATTTTGAACGATCTAAGAAATATTCAAAATACCCTACTGGATACCATCACGAATGTCTACTACGGGAATTTTAACATCCATCTCTTATCACCAGAACAGCTTATTCTCCAATTGAATATCATAGTCGGTACGTACTCAAAGTACGTACCAGAATCACCAAAGAATATTTCATTTTCGAAATTAAAATACCACTCGTAAGCCGAAGTAAATACGACATTTACCAATTGATTCCTATCCCGCGCCAAATAAGTGAAACCATGGTAACCCTAATGCCTATAGCCAGTCATATTGCGATGAACTTGCAAAACGATATATATGTGCCAATGTCGGACAATGACTTTAATAATTGCATTCGATCAGATGATTTTACGTATTTATGTTCGCTACACAGTCCCTTATACCAATTAGAGACTGACCAAATTCCATGTGTTAAAAGTCCTATTACCAATAACTGCCTAAAGAATTCTCTTTCTTGTAGCGACTCATGGCTCCAGCTTCATAGAATTAATAGCTATCTATATTCTTGCTGCGGTACATGTTCCATACGAATTATTTGTGATAACCACATCACGGCAGAGAAACTTAGTCAGGCAGGCGTTATAACTCTTGCAGAAGATTGCGTAATCAAGGGCGACTCCGTTACCATAATGCCTCATAAATTACTTACCAGTCAACTTACTCTCAAACCAGATATTATGTCCCCCGACATACCAGCAGTAAATCACGTGATCAATGTTTCTCTGCCCAATGCCACTATTGAGTTAGACCAGAACCAGATGAAAGAAGATTTGAGAAATATTGGCAACCAAATCCAAGAAATGAAAGCCGATAAGGGTCTCTCAGATCAAATTTCATACCACGACGTACATCATTACGTCATTAGTTACGTATTAGTAGCTATAGTCGGAGTGACGTTTTGCGCGTGGGCTTGCGCGCAGGTGCGTAGGCGACGCGCGGAGCGGCGTGCTGCCAGCGGCGACGGCAATGCCTTCAACGACGCCGGTGTTCAGTGCTTAAGTGTCAATGTGAGTGGTCATAGTGATAAGTGCGCGTTCCAATCTGTTAGTGATAATACCACTCCTAGTGTTAGTGTAAGTGAAAAGGTCGCTAAATATAGTGCGCGAGTGGATAGGGCCCCGTCACCTAAAATTCGTTACCAGTTTAGTGAATCGTTTAACCAATCGGACTCTTAGAGACTCTAATTTTAGATTAACTTTAATTATGTCCAATCACCTTGTAAATCGTTAAATTAAGATTCACTCTTGAAACCATCTTACACCCCCATTTTCACCAACTTTCATTTAGATTTTCTCTCGCCCGGGAATATGTACGGTCTATGACGTACATCGATTGCCCGCGAGTGCGCCGTCAGCATATCGACGCCGCAATCGAACTTAATTTTATATCATTTTATTCAGTACACATTTTACCATAGAACAAAGTACTCAGCGCTCTTTAAACCAATTGCGAGTCTGTTACGTGTGCTCAAATAATTTAACCATTTTCTTTACCATTACCATTTTCACCACCATTTACTTATAATTTCTAACTTAGCTAATTCCTCCATTATTTCTGATTTTACCTTTGTTTGTGTTATTCACAATAAATCCCTTTTGTTACCATAACTAATCTCTTTCTATTTAACTCTCTTTCTCAATGTACAACACCAAACCCGTACACCACTGTCTGTCTGCCCGTCTCCCTCCTTACTTAGTATTTGTAATCTTTCCATTTCAGATATAATAACAGATGTAGCTTTAAACCGTGACGCAACGGAAGTATTCTAAGTCAGAACTAAAATATACATAGAAATATACCACCGTCTGTCTGTCCTTCTCTTTCCTTACCTAATATTTGTAATATTTCCGTTGCAGATATAATAACAGACGTAGCCTTAATCCGTGACGCAACGGAAGTATTCTAAGTCAGAGCTAAAATATACATAGAAGTATACCACCGTCTTTCTGTCCGTCTCTTTCCTTACTTAATTTGTAATCGTTCCATTTCAGATATAATAACAGACGTAGCTTTAGACCGTGACGCAACGGATATTTCATACTCTAAGTCAGTGTTGAAAGAGGACATATACAGAAGTATCACCGCAGGCAATTTTTCCACTACACCTAATACATTCCGGAAAAAATTGCAGGGCCGAGCTGCTTTTTTTGATGGTAAGGAATTTTGACCGTTACGGCTGTGAAAATAAGGTCTTATTCTTATCGAGTGTGTTATTACTAACACTGGTGTCAGATTTTATTCAAGTCGTCTAAAGGCATCTGACATGACTTTTATTTACGACTATCGCCATCTAGTGACAGTAGCCGTAAATAAAGTTTACAATGTAGACGACCTCCGTGGCCTAACGGTTATCACGCCAGACTGCCACACCGGAGGTCCCGGGTTCGATCCCCGGTCAGGTCAAGATGGAAAATGATCTTTTTCAGATTGGCCTGGGTCTTGGATGTGTATCTATATATGTATTTGTCATAAAATATAGTATCGTTGAGTTAGTATCCCATAACACAAGTCCCGAACTTACTTTGGGGCTAACTCAATCTGTGTGATTTGTCCGTATATATTTATTTATTTATTTAACTTGGGATTTTTCCAAAATTTTTTAGAGATACTAACTGCGCCCCGGGGCTTCGCTCCTGTGGTAATCTATACATATAATAAAACAGTAAAAATATTTTGTCTGTACATTTAGTATTTTTGACTGAAATAGATAATAAATTCTTTATTGTCTTGAAAATTACAATTTTAGAACTAATGCTGGGCCTTCATTTTAAGTTATATAAACCTGTGTTAGATAGAGGTACTCAAAAAGAATAATAGAAAGCAAAAAAATTTTTTTTTTAATTTTTGTCTGTCTGTCTGTATGTATGATCAAGCTTATCTCCTAAAGTACTGAACCGATTTACTTAAAACTGTCACCAATTGCTTTGTTTTAACTCAACAAAACGTTAACAGTTTGTTTCATCAAAATCGGTTCATTAAAAAAAAGTTATCGTCATTTGAATGAACTCAAGGCATGAGTTACGCGGACGAAATCGCGGGCAACAGCTATTTTTAAAATGAAAAGTACTCTAAATTCTACTCATGTATCAAAATTGACAGATTTATTTATTATTTTTAGAACAAAACACCTTATACGCGAGGAAAGAAAAAGATGTGAAAAAACGGATAAGGAAACTGCTATCGCGAGTGAGACAGAAGAAGGTGACTCGAGTATTGGAGAGAGCGAGACAGCAATACAATGAAAGGATACGCGCCATTACTAACAAGGATAAAGGTAAGAACAATTATATTTACATGCTTTTATTTAAATCAACATTTTTTTATTGAAAAGAAGGCTCTTTTTTCACGTCAAAAACTAATTATTTAATCATAGTATATTATGTCTCAAAGCTACAGACTAGCATTTCGGAACGACCACTGCTGAGAAGAAATGCCGAAAGAAACTCATGAAACAGTCTTGGTCGCCTGACAGTTGGACTTCAAGAAAAAACATAAAATATGTTGATTGCCTTGGGTCTGTCTACCCCGCAAGGGATGAAGACGTGATTTTGTATGTGCATCTTTATCTTGCAATATTCAAGTCAAATATTACAAGCTAAATTAGAACTACTACCGGTTGCCACAGAGTTGAAATTTACATGGCTTCAATAGTTAACTGCACAGACATTACTTTTTGACATCGGTTTATTGCACCAAGGCTGGTGACAATCCAAGCTTGTGTCAAAAAGTTTATTCTTGTAAAAATTATTATCATTGAGTAATAAACTTGTTAAGTTTCTTAATTATGAAACATTTGTTGCAGAAAATAATTTGAAAATAAAATACGTTAATGTAAATCAAGCTAGCAATAATAAAATAGACAAAAGTGATGTAAGAAACGATTTAAAATCAGAAAATTTAAACTCAAAGCCATTATATGCCAATGATTTAGAATTAGATAGAGATAGCGATATGAAGAATGATGAAATAGATATAAATAGCGTTGAAATGAAGAACCATATTGTTAACGACAATAAATCAGATGGTGATATTATAGATGATAGAAGTGTAGACGATACAATGTCATTAATGAATGATAGTGCAATAAACAGAGACACTAACGTGGCAAATATTTATGAAGATTTGCTTGATATAGAAGATAATCCTGTTGGCAATATCACTAATACAGAAAATAAACATACAAATAGTGACATTAGAGATGATAGTAATGCTACAGACAATGCTAACTTAAATTATAATAATTCAAATCGCAATAAAGAAGATAATTTCCAAGCTAAACCAGAAGAAAATGTTACTGACTTAGAAAATAAAATGAATGAAAATATTGAAGAATTTAACCATAATCAAAAAATAGCAAACAGTGCACCAAATGACGAAAATAATGTAAATGGTGGCAATAATGAAATTAATGAAACTGAAAATACTGAATTAAATAACCAAGATCTAGATGCCGCTGAAAATGATGATACTGGTAATAATAATGTTAGTGATTCAATTGTAAATGATGACAAAGAAAGCCATGTTGAAGGAAAGAGAGGGAAAAAGGTTAAATTGAAGATAAATACGCATCAGTGCTATATTTGTTACAAGGTATGTATAATTTGGATATAATTTACTTAGTTGACATTACAAAAATGGATTGTTGTGTGTACGACGATAAGTTATTTAATTTTTGAATACTTTTCTTTCAGCTGTATGAAACAAAACAGAAATTACTCGAACATTGTCAAGTGCACTTCGACGTTTGTAGTGACATATCTTTAAAGAAATGTCCACTGTGTAACTACGTCACTAAACTTAATATAACGCGCCACATTAAACTTGTACACGGTATCAATATTAAATTACCATATCATCGGCTCAACGACAAACAGAAGAATTCAAAAGACGCCTCTAGATACTTCTACGATATTAACGATAAAGTAGTCAAAGAAATAGAAATAATACCTAGCGTTAGGAATCTTAATAAGATAGCATACGTCAAAATTGATAAAAACAACAGAATTAATAAAGATTTATCTGTAGCCAAAACGAAATTAGTCAAAAAGTCTGGTGAGTGGGTAGTCGAGCATGAAAATATAAATTTGAGTAAAGTAAATAACGAATTCATACTGCCAGAGTTTGATAAAAAGGAAATTAAAAAGGTGAAATTTGTCGGTGATCAATATTTGGATGTGATCAAAGCGTTAGGGCGATTGGCAACAAGACATAAAGCAAAAATGCTATATCCGTGCAATGGGTGTGTTAAACTTTGCAGAACATTTGCAGCGTTGAAATTGCATAGTAGGAGACACGAAACAAATCCCAAACCGTTTAAAAAGAAAGTGTGGAAGCATAAATTGAAAGGGGTAGAAATCAAAGCAGTTAAAACCAGTAATATTCGAAAAAAGGACGCCTTAGAACGCGTTAGGCAAGCCAAACCTAAACCAATCGAAAACAAACATAAATGCGATAAAACATTAATGGATTTTTACGAAAAGAACGTAAAAGGTGCCGATATAGAATTTTGGCAGTTTTTAAAGATCTATAACAGAATGAATAAAGAACATGCGGATAATTTGAAAGATCTAAAAGAAACTAATGAATTTGGTGACTATATCACTGAAGAAACTCCACCTATTGATAATGTGGAGACGGTAAATGAAGAACAATCACCACCTATTGACAATGTGGAGACGGTAATAGAAGAACAATCGATTACATATAAAGGAAAGGCAAAAGTAAAACACAGATTTGCTAGATCGATTTTGAGCAAAGAAGAAAAATTAAGGCGAGCTCAGATTAAAGATCAACTTAGGAAGAAAATTGTTGCTAAAGAATAAATTAAGATACTAATCTTTCAAACAGTAGATACCTTTTGGGGATATCTATGAAATTTCGTACACGAGTAAAATAACCCCAGGGAATAACACAAAGTATATTTTTCATCTCGAAATTCCCATGGGAGCGGAGCCTCGGGGCGTAGCTGGTAAATTGTTAAAAGCCATTACAAACTTAGATTTATCAATAGGCGATTTTCTGACAGCTAAATTAAGAAATCTGTATAAAAAAGTCTCAATAGATGGCGTTTTATGAAAGCCGAGTCGTAACAATGGCTGTATCCATATTGTGCGCTTTTTGTCAACCAGAGGCAGAAAAAAAATCACCTAACAGTTTGACGGTTGCACAAATCACAATATTGATACTTTTTGGATGTTTTTTTCTATTAGTTTTTTTTTTTTTTTAATGCCAATGAGCGATTTTCTGACAGATTAATTAAGAAAAAAAATCAGTATAAAAAAGTCTCAACAGATAGCGTTTTATGAAAGTCGAGGCGTGATAATGGCTGAACCTATATTGTGCGCTTTTTCTTGTCAACCAGAGGCAAAATCACCTAACAGTTTGACAGTTGCACAAATGTTGATACATTTTAGATGTTTTTTTTAACTAAATTTTATTTTTAAAAATGCCAATCCCTTGAATTTTTGCTTTTTGTATGGAACTTTTTCTCTCGCCTTTTATGAAGCGCCATCTATTAAGTCATTTGGAACTATTTTTTTAATTTTAGTCTCGGAAAATCCCCCATTGTCAAAACATCTCTCAGGTGCCGAATTAAAATCGGAAATCAGTCTTGCTATTCTTGGCTCTGCCTTGCTATTCTTGGATTAAGATCATACGAAAAAGCTATCTTCGAGATATTAATATTAATTTACATGTAGGGTTCCGTATCAAAAGTTAAAACGGAACCTTTATATTACAGGAACACATTGATGAACAGAACTGTGAGTCTGTTTTGTATAAATAATAGTTAAAATTAGGCATGTTTCTCATTTCCTAAATATTTAAAAATGTATCTTATGCATGGTTGAATAATGATCAATGAATTGGTAGTCGTCTATGTGACCCTAGGCTCACATAGACGACTACCAATTTATCAATAGAATTGTATGTTTTCTATTAAAATGGAAACATTTTTAGTTTTGTTTTTATTTAGTGCAAAGCTATGCTATTTTTTTTTTCTATTTTTGTTGACAATGCAATGATACTCTATGACAGAAAATATATACTTAAGTTTTTTAATTAATATTCTAAAGCATAATATTTTAGAGTAAGAGAAATTGTATTATTTTTTAAAACTAATCTTAAGTTTGTACAAGACTGCTAAAAAATAAGGTATGATTTCATCATAAAAGCGCGTATCAATAGGTATTTAATATTCCTTCGATGTCATCACGCCATTGGCCAGCACCTAGAGTTTATAACTCGCTAGAGTATTTATTATTTGAGTTTACTATCAAAGGGATTTGTATTTGGTTTATTTATTATTTGAGTGTACTCTATTAAAAAAGGTACTGCATAGAGCTTCAAAGGTTTACCCTTACTACTAGAGGACTATTATCGGCCAAGTCCTATTGCTTTCAGCGTGAGCAGACAATTTATAAACAAGATTGAAACAAATGACAAGATAGATGTATTAGTGATTGGCACAGCCGACACTCGCACATAAATATATCATAATCAATAGATTCATTTAAATATGGAGTTCATTTGTTACATGTAAATAATTTAAAGTAATGTATAAAGTTCATATTACAAAATAAAAATGCAAACAGGCCTCAAATATTTTATTTATCTTTTATTTTATTGTAATCGAAATTAAATACTTAAAAAAACAGCATGATTAATGATGAAAAGTTTACATGTCTCATCACTATCGAATTTAATTGTCAAAAGATGCACCACGCGATGCACCGACGTCACGATTCAATAGTCTAGGGGGTACTGTATTTGGCAGCACTAGCGGGTATTTCGACATTGACAGGTCTTTCAAAGCATGACAGATGACATTGACGTGTGCAGCATGGCGGGTGGTTTGTTTACCGCGTGTGCTAGACCCGCACTCTGCGGACGTTACACAACATGTGGATACGCATTTTGAATACCTTGGATGAAGTTGTATTTGGCAATAGTTGGTTTTTTGGGATTCTACCCATGATATCATTTATGGATTAATTATATCTATAGTTTATAATATGTAGCTATTAATAGGATAATTTGTTGAATAAATGTTTTCGTTTAAAGTTTTGTTTTATTTTTCCATATCGGTATAACGAATTAAAAAAACTTTTTTCCTGACATTTATTTTTTCTATATCTATGTTTATTACTTCCATGGTCATTACAAGATTCCGTTGTTCACAAAGGTGTACCTAATGGTTATATAGAGCAACAAACGTAAATTATTATAGATGGCCCCCCATGTTTGTTTGTTTGTAAACTCTTTATTGCACGTACACATAAGAAAAATACAAAAGAAACAAAAAGAGAGGCGTACAATGGCGGACCTATCCTATCTATGATGCAACTATGTAAGTTTTTTTAAAATCATTTATACATAAAAAAAATACCAAACTGCGGAAACCATGCAGGATTTATGTGTGTGGTGACGGTGAGTCCCTATTATATTTAAAAAGAAAGTATATTTTCAACTTGAGTTTAAACTTTTTAAAGTTAAGTTTATACATTGTGAAGAACAATTTCAATATGCTAAATCTGCATTACGTGATCGCATATGGATAAGCACTTATTGTTATACTTGTTTGTGTTTGTTCATATGGCTTTGTGTATGCGTATTCTTTTCATGTTACCTGCCATCATATGGGCAAACATTATTAATTACTGCTTTTCAATTGGTAAAATGGTCAACACAAAAAAACAAAGGAAAAATTACTTTATTTTGTTTTTGTCATTTACGGTGGCCCAGCGTCTTTTTGCACGTGGTAGAAAATGGAACTTATGTCTGAACTATTAAAATTTATTGTTTAAAACGTAGGTGGTGCCCTCACTCACGTGCAAAAAGATCCTTGTCGCACTGTACCCTACTTTAAATAGGGATCGTCCATTAACCACGTGATATTTGAAGAGGGTGGAATTGTTCGGAAATATCACGAGGGGAGGGGTTTAATGAGATAATCATGTACGTACCTATTTTTTTTTTTTTTGTTTTTTTTAAACTTTATTTATGTGCCAGTTAAAAAATCTGCAATTTCGGTGTTTGTCTGGACATTTTCATTTTCTATAATTTATGCCTGTATAAACAATATTCTAAAAAATTCAATATATACTTTGTTTGTACTAAAAATACACATGATTGGGTATAGGGGTTCTTAATCCTCACCACAGCACATATCACCAGAGGGGAGAGGGTTTTAGCAAGTTTTTTACCCCCACCGAGGGGGTCAAAAAGTTGCTAAAACTTCACGTGATTAATGAAGTTATGTATGCTTGTTTGTTGTTATAATCCACTGGACTGATTTTGATGGTATTAGGTACACGGGTAGAAAAATACCGGGAATAGCACTTAGGGTACTTTTTATCCAGAAATTCCCACGGGTACATAAATAAAACACAGATTGTAGCCGTACATTTATTACGGTTTTTAACAACTACCACTTATCTAGTAGGCCACTCAGAAGTTTTACAAATTTTGAGAAGTGTTTCTTTTCTTCTGGTTTCATTTTTGATATAACTGCTTCGGGTGATTTATCATCGTCACATGGGGGAGTTGGCTTAGGGACAGTGGGGGTACCAGGTGTAGCTGGGGTTTTATCATCGCATGGAGGAGTTGGCGTTGGGATAGTGGGGGTAGCTGGAGTTTTATCATCGCATGGAGGAGTTGGCGTTGGGATAGTGGGGGTAGCTGGAGTAGCTGGAGTTTTATCATCGCATGGAGGAGTTAGTGTTGGAATAGTGGGGGTAGCTGGAGTAGGTGGAGTTTTATCATCACATGGAGGAGTTGGCGTAGGGACAGTGGGTGTAGCAGGAGTAACCGGTTTAGTCGGAGGAGTAACAGATGGCACATCGTGATCGCATGGTTTTAAATCACCGAGTTTCCACAATTTACTTATGGGATCATAAAATTCTTTCTTTCCCGGTATTTTATCTAGACCGGGGAATTTCCCAATATCATCCGCAATTTTTCCGGGTATTTTATCTAGACCAGGCAATTTCCCAAAATCATCTTTACCTGGTATTTTATCTAGACCAGGCAATTTCCCAAAATCATCTTTACCTGGTATTTTATCTAGACCAGGCAATTTCCCAAAATCATCTTTACCTGGTATTTTATCTAGACCAGGCAATTTCCCAAAATCGTCTTTACCTGGTATTTTATCTAGACCAGGCAATTTCCCAAAATCATCTTTACCTGGTATTTTATCTAATCCAGGGATTTTGTCTAATTTATGTTTATCTTCGTCTGGTAGGTCATGAGGTATTTTTTTCAAAGAATCTGCATGTTTTTTGCTGTCACCGTAGAGATCGTCTGTAAAAGAAACGTGAGCTTTATAATGCTAACTTTATTAAATCAGCGTTATAATATTCATAGTAAATGAGAAATGTGTAACTCATGCTACGTATAAATACGATATTTGAAAAGGTTTTTCAAGTCAGATTGTGAAGCTTTGAAAATAATAGTTAACATACATTATAAATCAGTTCAAAAGGATAAAAAAATACTAGTACAGCCGTATTATTAGAAATTTTAAAGCATATTTGGGATCCACTTAATAAATCTTTGTAGTGTTATTTTTAGATTAGTCTCATGCATTCGATTGTGTACAACATAATGTCCTACTGAAAAACTAAAATATAGAGGTTCTAGATTTACCACTAAATGTATTTCAGTCTTGTCTAAGTAACCGTAAACAAATGGTAGTCATTGACAAACCCCACCAGCAAAACAATAAAAAACACGTTAGAATTATCCTTGGCGTTCCTCAGGGCAGAGTACTGGGTCCACTTCATCCCTTTGTCACATTTATATTAACGAACTCCCAAACAACACACACAGGCATCATGTTTGCAGATATGAACACTTTATTTCAGTATATGACCATAAATAAACAAATGTGAAGAAAATAAATAAATGAAACTACAACAGAATGGCTTCAATCAATAAATTTTGAAGTTAAAAACAAGTGATACAGTGCACTTAAATGATCTACTATAAACATGCTTAAATGGGCAAACTGTCTAGATATATGGTATTGTGTGTATCATATAGATATATCTAGAAAATTACAGTTATCGCATTAAAGGTATTTGAGTTTGAGACTTACCAAAACCACCAAAGGGATACGCAAAACAATTGCTTATCTGAAAGAGAAATATATACACGTGTTATAAATTTGACACAACTGTAATCTGTATGTCTGTGTCTTCGTAGCTCTCAAACGCACAAACCGATTTTAATCAATTTTTTTTAAAGGTGACTTAATCGAGAGTGTTCTTAGCTAAGATTCACTGAAATCGGTTCAGCCGTTTAGGAGTAATTAGCATTTTTTCAAAGTGATGTTGGCGTTTTATAAATCCAACAAAAAATTTTGGTCCTCTTTTCTTTTGCTTGGCATAGCTCATCTAAAATCAACTCGATGCATACATAATACTTATTTATAAATACCAAATGACCCAATAACTACTAATAAAATGTATTACTCACCAAAAACAATAAAAACACAATTTTCATCAGCATTTTTACCGTCTTATCAAACACAACTATATATAATTGCGCCTCGCCAGGCTTTGACGGTAAGCGCTCAAAACCATATGCGTATATGTAGAAATGACGCGTTGTTATTAATGAATTATTTGATCAGGTGAAAAAATGTGTATTTATGACATGTACGCATACATTTTCGCGGCATAGAATACATATGCAACAAACCAATAGTTTAGATAAACAATTTGGTTATGACGAATTAACTCGTCGAATTAATATATGCTCGGAAAACATAACTCTTTTTGTAGCGTAATCGTGTAGAATCTTAGAGAAATACAGCTCTATGACGCTACAAAGAGGTTGATAACAAAAGGACGCAATACGAGCGCTTTCTATGCAAGTCTGCCATTTTCCGTGGGGGTGCAACGCGCTCTGTAACGCAATGTGCATTGATAGAAATATTCAACGGCGGATCCGGGATTTTTTTTGGGTTGGGGGGGGGAGGAGGGATGCTGTTGCCGCCCGCCTTGAAACGAATCCTAAAGACTGGCTCTCACTAACTACGCCACTGCAGAAGGACCAGATTTGCAAAAAATCAAGAAAAAAAAAACAGTCTGGGGGGGCACGTTTCTGTTATTTCTTAATTTGATATGCACTGTCATGGACACTGTAAATACACAAAAAAGCAGTCTGCGGAGGCGAACGTGCCCTCGTGCACGTTTTGAATTGCGGCGGTTCAACGATTAGCCGGATTGAATGCGGCTGAATGAAAATCCGCCGAAATGTATTCCGCACCATGCGTTGGCGCATGCCGTAGCCGTAATGTAATACGGCGGATTATTCAATCCGACTGCGACATACCTACATACACGGACACGAGATCCGACGTCGAACTAAAGTTCACGACGTTGTCTCCAGAGTTGCTACACTAAAATAGAACTGGGCGGGCTGATGAATACGGGTAGGTGCGGAGTAAAGCTGTAACCGAGTGGTACATAGAAATGGGAGAAAAAGCGTAGGACACCCGGCAGCAAGATGGGTCGACGATGTAAAGAATGTTGCTGGCAAGAACTGGATTGCGATGGCCCAGGATAGAGAAGGTTGGCGTAGACAAAAGGAGGCTATACCGAAGGCTGACGATGATGATGATACACGCACACAAAGATAATGCCTTACACACTAGCATAAAAATTACGCGAATAATCACAAATAGTATGAGCATAATGAAGCGGTGGTGGCCGAGTGGTAGGGCGCCCGCCTGTGGATACAAAATCCCAGGTCGAATCCTGCCCGGACTACATGAGTTTGTATAGCAATCTGACTCATGTTAGTTTTCATCGACCACCTCTTGCTTCCGGTGAAGTAAAACATTGTGAGGAAACCTGCACTCTGGTTGATGATTATCAGTTCATTCCATATAATGACCACGACCCTCAGTCATGAGGAAATACGACTAAAGACAGAGAGATGAGCATAATCATATGAAATTTGGCATAGGGAGGTGTCTGTAAGTGGCCTCCCGTGCAAGTGTAAAATGTAAAACGTATAGTAGTAACAAGCTAATTACTTATTAAAAATAAAAACACGACTGACAAGTTTTTACTCAAAAAGTACATACAACCATATAAGTTATATACATTTTTGAAATCGCCTTTTAAAGCCCTTCAATTTGATACCCCACTCGATAAGATTGATCAAATTTTATTTTTTTGGTCTGCTATTTATCGCATATATAATCCGCCATTTTGTTTTCATGATGACGTCATATAGCCTATGTCACTCGGAGGAATGCAAGGAATCAAAAAATACCTCTCATATCAAAATCTGTTAAGCCGTTCAGGACTTATGGTGGAATAAAGAAACTTACATACATACATGAACCCTGAAAACATAACACTCCTTTTTTGGTCAGTCGTGTAAAAAGCACTATATTATAAAAGTTATTATTATTATTATATTATTATTATATACAGCCGTTTAGATCCCACTGCTGGGCAAAGGCCTCCCTCCTCCCTCCATTTATCCCTATCCTGAACTATTGAAATCCATTCTGCAGAGTATGATTCTATGTCATCCCGCCATCTTCGCCGGGGCCTCCCAGGAAGCCGGTTTTCTTTGGGTGGAGCCCATGAAGTTAATGTCTTAGCCCATAAAAGTTATAATCAAGGGAATGAGTTTTAAACTGGGAATTCTAGTATCAGGCGATGCAACTAGAAACCTGTCATTATATCTGAATTCCCATTGATGTTTTCTTAGCTGTAACTACAAAACATATTGCTTCGACAATGATTTATCGCCAAAATTTATCACCATTTTGCGACAATTAAATACACTTGTACCAATACCTCTTATTGTTTTTAACAATGCTTAACAATACCTAAGTGTCCAATGTATGTTTGTTTTTGAGTTGACGTAGATATAAAAAGTTTGTTTTAGAACTCGAAACTTTAAAAAATATTTCTTTGGTGAAAATTTAAAAAACCTAATACAAATTTACGCGGTCGATCCGCGAGCGAAAGCTAGTTTGAAATATGAATCATTTGGCGGTATATCGATGGCTTAGACTCTACACCGTCTTATTCCAAAACGTGTGTGTTCTAGGCAAATAAAGAATTATTTATTTGTTTATTTAGTGAAAATAAATAAATAAACCTATACGGACAAATCAGAGTTGGCTCGCAGATTCGCGCGGTGTACCAAACAAGTCAAGGTCACGCTCTTTAAAGCATACTGCCAGAACATGTACACCGGGAATCTGTGGGTCAACTATACTAAAAACCCCCTGGATGCCCTGCGCGTTCTATATAATAATGTGTTCAGAATGATGGTGGGGCTGCCCCGTTTCTGCAGCGCGTCGGCAATGTTTGCCGAGTACAACATTGATGGGTTTGCGGCCCTTATCCGCAAAAAAACAACTTCGCTTATCCGCAGAGTGCGGGGCAGTCACAACAGCATTCTGTGCACTCTGGCGGACAGGTACACGTCGCCGCTGTGGAGGTGCATGGTGAGGAGGGTAATATTTGAAACCCACTCAATTACTTAGTTTTAATTTTACTATTTAACTCGGTCTAGACTAACATAGAATAAGACTTACTAACATAATATGGATCTAGTTATCTGAAAATAAAAGATTTTTATTTTTATTATTTATTTTATTAAATCACACACATTGAGCTACACGTCACATCGGACACAAAATTATATGACAACCGTTGAGAATGGTCTCTTGTAACGTCGATACCAGCGTAACGTTGAGGGGAAAGAGCGGCGAGTGGGGAGTGGCTTTGCGTCGTCTGGGATTCTCGACAGATTTTAGGTCAAACTGTTAACAAATTAGTTGCACTCTTTCGTCTTAAAAGAGCTAAAAAGAGATAGACATATTGTCACAACAACTCCACAAAAAATAAATTCACAAAAAAGTTATTACGAGAGAAGCGGCTTTCTACAAAGGAACGCAGACTGTCGCAAACTTAAGGGGCCGCGTTTTGGATTATTTCTGATTTATTTTGAAGCCTTTTTTTTAAATCATCTGGAATGCGTGCAAAGTTAAAAATATCGAAAGAAATTAGGTGATATTTGATTTAAACAATGATTACTGGTGGTAATCGCATCAGGCTAATAGTATTGTATTTTTTAATACTTATGGTAATGGCTGAAACGGTGGTGGCCGACTGGTGGGGCGCCCGCCTGTGGATGCAAAATCCCAGGTTCGAATCCTGCCCGGGCTACATGGCTTTGTATACCAATCTGACTTATGTTAGTTTTCATCGACCACCACTTGCTTCCGGTGAAGGAAAACATCGTGAGGAAACCTGCACTCTGGTTGATGATAATCAGCTAGTGTGTGAAATGGAGAAGGCAATGGCAAACCACTCCATTAAAATTGCAAAGAGAGTCGTTGTGTGTGTTTCATTCCATATAATGACCACAACCCTCAGTCATGAGGAAATACGACTAAAGAGAGAGACGGTAATGGCTAAGAATCCATAATAATGACGATTAGTGTGTTGCAAAAGGCAATACCAGTTTTAAAAACAAATTAATGTGTTATTTTGTAATCAGTGATATAAACTTCACCTAAATAAAATAATAAACCAAACAATACGATGAAATAAAATATTAGGTAACCATGGATTACATCCCCTTAAGCTAGCAGCAGACGGCGTTAGCCGCTGCGACCTGCGGCCTCCGTTAACTATACCGAGACTTAGGGGTGTAGTAAAACATCGATGTTTATTATTAGTTATATAGAAGCTTTTATTTTATTTTTTGGTAGGTAAAATTTGTTTTTGTAGTAGTTTCAAGGAGTGTATTTCCATCAATCTAGAAACCTTAGAAAATCTATAAAATATACTTTAAATACTTTACTATACAAAGATAAACGTATACACAACATCTTATAAAAAACCAAAAACATTATTCAAAATGCTACTTTTAACCGACTTCAAAAAAAGGAGGTTCTCAGTTTTGACCTGGATTTTTGTATGTATGTTTGTCCGCGATTATCTGGCGTTTGGCTGTACCGATTTTGATGCGGTTTTTAGAAAATCATTTTAATGCAACGCAATAGAATTACATATTTATATATCGACTAGCTTATACTCACGGCTTTGCCCGAGAAAATTGTACGTCAAAGCTTTCCTTTATTATGACATGACCCACCCAGTCCATTAGTATAAATCGCATAAACATCTGTTCAGTAGTTTTTGAGTTTATCGCGAGCAGACAGACGGGTTGTCCCTAGTTTGTAAGTACCTGCCAAGAAAGACAAAATATCGATATATCGATGTTTTGTTTTCGTGTTTGCATACATCCCTTTTTTTTTTTTTTTTTTTTTTTTTTTTTGATTCGCAGGGGGAAATGCTATTTGCGCACTGAGTGTGGGACTCCTGGGCCGCAAGTCGGCCCAGACTACCCACTAAAACCCCCTGCGGATGCCATCGGCCGCTTTGCAGGGAGGCGCCTCGGATCTGACTAACACAAGGCGCCTCAGCGACTGGCCGGTCTCTCACCAGAGACCGGGCTCACCATTTTCAGGGGCCCTCCGACACCTGGAAAGCCCCTGCCGCCGGGTGGGACCTATTTATTGTCCCACCATTTACGGGGGTGCTTCGAGGCGCGCTAAATAGCGCCTCCGCCGCACCCCCCTCCTCTTCCTCCGGATCGGGTCCGCGAGGGGTGGTCCTCGCGGTCCCTTTCGTCGGCCTCCCTCTGCGACATGACAGTCTCGCAGAAGGAGGCCATTGCCTCCCAAGCTCCGTCGCTCCCCAGCATCGCATTGACGACGCTCGGGAGCGACAGGTCCATCCCGCCGAGCGCAGCTGCCAAGTCGTGGCGCTGCTGGCTCCACCTGGGACACTGCTCTAGAACGTGTTGGGCAGTGTCCTGAGCCTCGCCACAATCGTGGCAGACTGGCTCGGCCTCCCTCCGGGCCACGCGGTGCAGGTACTCACCGAAGCAGCCATGCCCGGTGAGCACCTGCGTCATACGGAAGGTGAGAGGTTTTCGCCGTCTCAGCATCCACCTTTCCAGGACCCGGCGCAGGGCTCCCACTGTGCGCACACCGTACGCTGCCTGCGCCAGGTCCCCTCCCACCTCCGCACGAGTTCCGTCTGCCCTCGCAGGCGGACCCGCCGGATGGCCTCCGGCGAGGGGCGCTCGCCGATTTCCCTCATGTTCGCCACAAAGTGGTAAACTTCGGCGAGCACCTCCGCCACCAATTCCCACGGCGGATCGCCCGCGAGGGCTGTGGCCGCGGCAAACGACACCGTACAGTACCCCCGTATCACCCTCACCGCGATCACCCTCTGCGCCTGCCGCAGCTGGCGTTTGTTGTCCGCGGTGAGGGCGTCCACCCATATGGGGGCACCGTACATCGCCATACTCCGGCACACGCCGGAGTACAGCTTTCTCACTGCGTCGCTGGGCCCACCCAGATTGGGCAGGAGTCGGCCCAGCGACGCGGCCGTCCTGACGATCCTCGGCCCCAGCTCGCGAAAGTGGGGGCCGAAGGACCATCTCCCGTCGAGGATGAGTCCCAGGTACTTCATCTGGGTACTCACCCTCAACTCCTCCTGGCCCACCTGGAGGCGCGCCCCTGGGGTGGGTCCCCGCATCCGGGCCCCGCGGAAGAGGAGGACTTCGCCCAACTAGCACACAAGCTGCTAATACAGGCTTTATACAGCCTAAGTGTAGTATAGCAGCTGTTAAAGTGCTGTAAATTTTTCCTTAAGTTGAACAGTAGAGTACTTTCATACCATTGAACAGCTAGGTGCTACAGGACATGTTTTGTAGCAAAAAATTATCTTATGGTAATACAAAAACAAGTACTGGCTTCACTAAACTACTATTGGACATAAAATGGAGTTAATGGAGACTTTTATACCACTGTAAGATGTAAAAGAATACTTTAGTAGGCAGGGCAGTTTGCAAAGAGTTTTAACTTACCTCTATAGCACTCAAGACCGTATAGAGACATTTTGTAAAGCCTTACGCTCTTTAGCATATTTTATTACTTATGTTGTAACACTATATCTATTGCAAAGTTGTGTAACTTTGAAATAGCGCCTTGAAGCGCTATATATGAGAATTATATAGAAACTAAACGGTTAATAGTTGTCTAAGAAATCACATGAAATATTTTATATAGCCGTGAGAGTTACAAAACGGTGCTGTAACAATTTTAGTATTTTAATGGTGTTCACTAGATTTCTCATAGCTTTACATCTACAGGGAAGGGACATGACTTCATACTAGAGCTAACAGCGCCATATTCGCAACTGATGTGCTAAAAATGTAACCTAAAGCTGTATGATAATATTACAATTTTTTTATTCAGCCTATGACGGAGTGCGATTTCGGTACGGGTAGGGTTCCGTAGTTTCCAATTTAATGCACAACGATATTGCATCTTGTAGTACTACTAAAGCTGATATTTGTGAGGACGACAGTCTTACAGCAAGTGAAGAAGCCATAAATGAAACACATAATTATTTATAATTCTTTTATTACTTTCGGCAATGTCTGTAATATAAACTGTTGAATATTAGAGATTTGTTCTGGCGTTTGATTCTCAGGATTAATCTGAACTACGAGGTATATTTCTTGAGATGATGATTCCTGGTTTAACTCTGCTTCAGAGTAGGTATTTGTCACAGGCAGTAACTGAAAAACATAAAGTATGATAATTAGAAACAAAAACTGGAATACCTCGAATAAATACCTAAAGCCTACCCTTGGTCACACTGCTGATAGTTTTACACATTAAAAATATGGGTACCTATGTACTTGAAATTGTCTATACAAAAAAACGTATTATCTATCTATATCAGTTAATCTGTATAGGTAAAGATAATAGTAATTTATAGGTAGGTATTAAATAAAGGAAAATAAAACTTTAAAATTTAATGACGGATCCCTAAGTAGTATTTTTACTGCATATCTCAAATAGAAGAACCTGTGTTAAGACCACCTGAGGCTCCAAATAGTAACTGTAAAACGCTGATGTACATGCAAAACAGTTGGATAGCGCACTAGTACTACAACCGTGAAACCTAAACATCTACAGCAGCAAATACTAGAGCCTTTTTACGGTTCAAGCAGATAAAATAGATATAACCAACACTGGGAGCTGCTCTTATGGAGACGCCATTATACTGTTTTAAAAAATGGATGTTTTTAAGGTTATTACTACGTTTTGAAGCCATAAACTCGTAATTTAAAATGTAAATTAAGTCTAATTTTTTACGTATAGCCTAATTAAACTTTTTTGTAAACTAAAAAGTACTAAAAACTATTATTTAAGTTGAAACCTAATTCCTCACCATAATCATTTATTTTATTTTTGCATTAAAAACTTAACATTTAGAGGGCGCGTGAAAATTTTGACGAGAATTCATATAAACATTCACAATGAACTGGTAATCGCACTGCAATTTCACGTACATATAGAAATAAAACACCATATTACTTACCGTTTTGATAAATCCTTCGTATTAGTTATGGAATCTTTCACTACACATAGCACGCATTCAATTCATTTAATAAAAATTATAATATATCTTGTACACGTAAAATTGTAAATCAACAATAAACTTACTTTAAAGCGATGGAAGTTAATTTTAAAATACAGGAGCTCCGAAATAAGGTGAAGGTAGCAGAAAAGCGCTGCACGAGTAACTTTGGATGCTTTGAGAGCACATTACGGCCTTTAAGCAGCCTTTGTAGCTCTATTCTAACTTACATAAGCGGCCACTTTAGATCAATTGCAGAGCTTATAGTTGTATAATTTGTGGCCTATTTCGCGCTACAAGAGGTCTTTAGCAGCTTATAGATGTACTATATTTCTTACTAAGAAGCCCATGCCGTAACTGAAATCCTCTATCTGGCTACTGTACCGCTTCTTATAGCGCTTGTGTGCTAGTTGGGCGGTTTTGTCCAGACGGACCCGAAGCCCCAACCTCTCTATGCGGTCGACCAAAAGGGCAAGACCCGTTTCGGCCGACCGCGCCGCCTCTCCGAAGTCCGCACCCCGGGACGTGAAGAGAGTGTCATCCGCATAGCAGATGACACCCGTCCCGGGGGGAAGCCGGCACCGCAGGACCCAATCGTACGCGATGTCCCACAGAATAGGGCCGAGAATCGACCCCTGCGGGACACCGCACCCGACGCTCCGCCGAACCATTTGGCCCCCCCTGTCCTCATACAGGACGAAGCGCTCCTCCAAGTACGCCCTCAACAGCCTCCGCAGGTACGAGGGCACTCCGAAATACTCGAGCGCCTCTCGTATTACACCGTGCGGGATGCTGTTGAAGGCGTTGGCGATGTCAAGTGACGTCGCCAGGGTCACCTCTCCATCCCGATTCGCCTCCTCCGTCACCGACCTCAGACGCCTAAGAGCGTCGATGGTGGACCTTCCGGCCCGGAACCCGTACTGTGCGTCAGAGAGACGCGGTCCCGGGCCCTCCTCCACATGCCGAACGAGGCGCGAAGCCGCGACACTCTCCAGGGCCTTCGCAGCCTCGCTCAGCAGGACCAGAGGTCGCACCGCCGAGGCCGAGTCCAGGGGCCGGCTCCCCTTCGGAATAAGGCAGAGTCGACCCTCCTTCCATAACTTGGGGAACTGCCCTCTCGCAGGCAGCGGTTGAGCAGCTCCCGAAACCTTTCCCCGAGGTGCACGAGAATCAGCGCGAGCACTTTCCCGTGCACCCCGTCTGGACCCGGTGCCCTCTTCTTCGTTCGGAGGCGGTCGAGCACCGCCTCCATTTCGACGTCGGTGACGGGGGGCGGATCGGCCACCACCTCACCTCCCTCCACTCCGTCAGGCGGCTGTCGGGCCATTCTCGGTGGGGAGAACCCTGCGGATTGCCGGGGAACAGGTCCCCGACGATTTCCTCCAGCAGAGCTGGCTGGAGGGTTTCCGTCAACGGAGCCGCCTGTGGACGCAATTTGTCTCGCGCCCATCTGTACGGGCGGCCCCACGGGTCTCTTTCTAGACCCTCCACCAGCTCCTCGAGGGCCTCGTCTTTGGCCCGACTGATGGCCAGCTGTAGCTCCGTCCGCTTTTCGACGTACACCGCATACAGCTGGTCATCCCTCTCCTCGTCCCGGGGGCTGCGCCGCCTGTTCCGACCGTACGCCCTCCGGGCCGCGTTGCAGGCGACGCGAAGGGCGGCAATCTCCGCCGACCACCAATAGACCGCCCGCCTGGGGGGCGCTCGGCCTACGCTAGGCATGGCCGCCCGGCACACCGCTGTGAAAGCGTCGCCGAAACGGCCAGCCGCTTCGTCCACCCCCATTCCGGCCAGAGGCGGGAGGCTCCAGCGGCCGACGATGGCCGCCTCCTCCGCCAGCTCCACGTCGAGCCGAGTGAGGGCCCAGCGCGGGAACCGACTGCGCGCCCGGGACGACGACGCCGCCTGACTATCGGGGGCAGCAGACACCTCGAACCGGATATACCGGTGGTCCGAGAGTGTCTCCACCCCCACTTCGACCCTCCAGTCCGTAACTAGGCGCGCGGCAGCGGGAGTGGCGAACGTTAGGTCCACCACCGACCCTCCTGTCCGCCGCACGCACGTCTGGACTGTCCCCCTATTCAGGAGAGACAGTCCCGCGGCCAGCGCCCATTCTTCCATCTTGCGCCCCTTGGGCTCGGTGGCCGGATTCCCCCACGCCGTGGATTTGGCGTTGAAGTCACCGGCCACGAGGACCTTCAGGGGCGCCAGCCGCCTTATCTCCGGCCCCAGAGCGTCCAGAAACCGCTCCAGGGCCGGCAGATCCCGGTTCGGGGAGAAGTAGACCCCAACTATGGCGTACTCTCCCCGAATCACCACCACGAACCCGCTGCCTCTCTTCTTGACCGCGAGGGGAGGGCGGCGCCAGCCTTGGCCACGATAGCCACGGAGCCATCGAGGTCCCCAGCCCAGTGGGACAGGGAGGGAACCGCGTACGGCTCCGAAGCCACAGCGACGTCAACGTCCCACTCCGCTATAGATTGCAGGAGGAGATCCTGCGATCTGGCGGAGTGGTTGAGGTTGGCCTGGAGGAATCCAACCATTACTCCTCCATTTGGCCGACTGGCGCCTCCTGTTGTCGGGCCCCTCGCGGAGGAGGGACAGCCCTTTGCCACGGACCGGCGGAGGGTTACATGACCTGCCCCCATCACGTGGTCCTCCGGTTTTCCAGCGGCACTACACACCGCGCAGCGGGGCTCCGCTGTGCAGGAAGCGGACAAATGCCCCGCCTCCCCGCACCTGTAGCAGAGCTGGCTGCGGTCCGCCTGCGAGGGCACAACGCTGCCGTGTGCCCCTTCCCCATGCACTTATAACAGTGCATGGGGCGCGCCTCCAAGTGCCGGAGCTGCGCGCGGCCCCAGCCCACACTGATGCTGCCCAACTCGAGCAGCTTCTTTGCCGCCACCACCGGGCAGCGCATCAGGGCAGAGCGAGAGCCCCGCCAGTCTGGGCGGACCTCGCCTACCCAGACCTGGTCTTCGTCACAGCCTCCAGCCCTGGCGACCGCAGCCCTGACCCGCTGCGCGGTAGCCGTGTCGTTCAGGCCCGTCACGCGGAAATCCGCAGACTTGACGGGCCTGGATACCTCCGCGACGCCGGCCAGCGCCACCCTCAGGGCCGACGCGAGCGCATCGGCCTTGTCCGCACTGGAGGAGCCTGGGACCTCGATGAGCCTCGCCCCGGTCGCACTTGGGCGAATCCGGAGCGAGCCAATGCCCAGCTGCTCTAAACTGACCTCCTGCTCGGCCGCGAGAAGGGCGGAGGCGTATGTGGCCCCGTTCTGCGCTGCCTCCGGCTGTAACTTGAGTATTACAGCCGAGGAGCTGGGGGCCGTCAACTTCTTCGCCTTCTTCTTAGCAGGGGCCGTGGACGCCACCGGCGGCGCCTTGCGCCCGGTTGCGGGGGCCGCCGCGGATGCCGCTGGGGGTGCCGCTGTCGGCGCCGCTGTGGGTGCCGCCGTGGGCTTGGGCCGGGACTTTTTGCCCACGCCCTTGCCCTTGCCTCCCTTCCCACTGACCTCAACCCAGGGGAGCTCTGGGTAGGCGTCGGCGTTGACTGCGGCCGCTGAGGTCGACGGCCCAAAGGGACCCCACTCCGTCGACCTCTCAGCCGCTCCCTTCTGCCCTGGGGCCGGGCGCGCTGGCGCCCGCACCTCCAACTCCTCCGTCTCGGGCTGCACAGGCCGCGCAGACCGCGCAGGCCGCGACGCCGGGCTTGAGCCGGAGGCCTCCTCGATGGCCGCCCTCGCGGCCCTTGCCACCTTTGAGTTGTCACCCGCCAGCGGTGGGCGGGTGGCCCTGCGAGGCGGATGAGGATCCTGTCCTGCGAGGCGGCTGTCAACAATTCTCTCCACCATCCTCTCGACCATCCTCTCCATGGAGGCCTCCAGCCTCTCCACCAGCTCCTCCTCCGTTGGGGGAGCTGTGTGCCTTCCGGCATTCCGCGCGGCCTGCAGGACCTCGCGGCGGGCCTCCTCATAACCCTGACGGAGCGCAGCGGCCTCCGCCTTCATGTTGGCCACCTCTCTTTGGAGGCGGCCATTATCGGCTTTGAGCCGCCGTATTTCATCGGTCTCGCTGCGCCCCACCAGGGTATCAACGATGTCCTTGACATCAGAGGAGGCCCGTACTATCTTCGAACAGTAGCCCCCCTTGAGGGCAGAGGACTTCCGGACGAGGCCGGTAATTACACTCAGCCTCTCCACCGCGGTGCTCAGGAGACTTTCGGCCCCCATCGCACCAAAGTCCGCCACCTCAATGGAGGCCACTTCCACCTCTTTTTCCTTAACCGGGGTCCTCCCCTCCGGAAGGCCCGAGCTTCCAGAGTGGACGAGAAGGAGGTCTCCACACCCTCATCGTCCAAGTTCCTCCTCACCTTGTCTCGGGCCCTCGCCGACTTGGAGGCACCCCGCGCCCCTCCTCCTTTTGCCACAGCCTTTGACTGCGGTGCGCCCACCTCCGTGTCGGAGCCACTGGCGACCTCCGAATAGAGGCGCTTCGGGCCCAACAGTGACTCCGACAGTGAGGTGACGGATCCCATACTACCCAGGAGGCTCCCGAGTCTCCTCTGGCCCACGGCCGAGTCGGTCTCCTCCCCATCCGAGCCGATGTCCGATCTGGACCTGTCCTCGTCTTTGTCCTCTTTCCTCCCCTCGTCCGAGATCATCCCCTCCCGATCCAGACTTCCCCCTCCCCGCTTCTTCCTCCTCCTTAGTTTGGCCCTGAGAAGGGCCTTTTTTAAGGAAACGCCCGGAGGCGTCCCTTTCAGGCTTATTAGGCATATCCACAATTAATCGCATACAATGCTCCGACAGCAAAGTACTCATTAGCCGCCGGCCTGCCACTCCGTTACGGTGGTCAGGACGCGACGTTGCCCGGGGGACGCGACGTGGACGCTAGCACTTTGGGGGGGTCCCCCTTTGCATACATCCCTAAGCCGGCGTCTATCAAGGTGCTGCAAGGTGCCGCCGGTCGCAGCGACCAGCTACACTCGACAGCACCCTGCAGCACTTTGATTAACGCCGCTATAAGTTGAACTGTTGACATATTGGATGTACTCTTTCTTCATATGCACTAAATGCTGTGCTAAAAAGAGACAGATATATCACACACATTATCACTACAACTCAGTGTAGTCGCGTGCTGCAAACTCTTGCGGCTTATTACCCACTATAGGACAGGCGTGTAAAACACTGCCTGCCACCGGTGGACAAACGCACAGCCAGCTCAGTGGTGCGTTATGTAGGAGACTCCGGAGTGGGTCGATGGGTTCTTGTCGCTCTGTGGAATGTTACATTTGAAGAAAGAGACCAGGTGTATGTTGTGTTTCTATTCTAACAAGGGCGCCATCAACTATTAGTTGAAATCAATTAAACAAGTTAATTGTTTATATATCAAGTTAAATATATTACAGGAAAATATACATATTTGGTAAACTCACTTTTTAGTAGTTAAATATTCTTATTCCTTATTACTAATTCTTTCTATAGGAATGTTTTAACAAATCCTTTCTTTTCTTCTTCTCTCAGCCGAAAGACGTCCACTGTTGGACAAAGGCCTCCCCAAGGATTTCATCCTTGGAGGGTTTTGCCGTAATCGCCACGCTTGGCAGGCGGGTTGGCGATCGCAGTGTGATGGCATAGTACGCGGAAAGATGCTGCTGCCCATCCTCCGGTGTTTTAAATCCCTTAGTCGCCTCTTACGACACCCACGGGAAGAGATGGGTTGGTGCTATTCTAGGAGCCACACCACAGGCCACGTTCTTCATGTTCATGTTGTTCTTCATGTCATTCTTTTCTTACATGTTTCTTAAAACAAACTAATTAAGACTAAAGTCTAATTATCATAACCTATGAAAACACATGACATAGAAAAATGTCCTTATTCTTAATATTGGTTATAAGACCTACCTTTTAACAAAGGTTGAGAGCGTCCTCTCTATGTGATAAAACTAGGAACAAATCATATTAGGCAAAGTCTCTGCCTTAAAATAAATTCTAAAGTTTAAGTTCTAGGTATAAAATGGATGTTACTTGGTAAATCCCATTTAAGTCCTTTCTTTTCTTCTAGTAAATTGTATCACCTCGTCATTCCCAGTAATGTAGGAACAGCTGGGGGTCCTGGATTGTTGATTTGGAGACACCTGGCCATGTGGTCTTGTATCACCTGGTGGTCGGCAATCCTCTTTGCTTACAGGAAGTGTTATTGTTTTACTGGGATAAATAGGGGTTATTTATCCAGAGAAGGTGATTACCCTTAGGATCAGGGTCATTGTAACCAGTATGCACAACGAAAAGAAAGAAAAATATAAGTCAGAACTCATTCTGAAGTAACCTTGTTACGACATCAACTCACGTGCCAAAGCACAAGAGAAAAAATAGTTTAAACGAGTAAACTAATAAAGTATAACACGTGGAACGTGGAATATTGAAAAATAAAGCGTAAACTAACAACTTAAAACCTAAACTTAGCAGCGGCGTATTCTGGAACAACAGAGAACGCCATTAACATCGTGTCGACAATATTCATATAAAAGACCAGCAGAACACGAGAGAGATGAAATTACCTGTCCGCTGCATCTTATTTTCCACTCATGGAGGTTTTAAAAGCGAGGCGTCCAGCCCTGGAGCGCCTTGGAACTAAGAGAAATCATCTTGATCGTTTCCTACGTACGAGGCAATCTTAACCACGTCACCTAGTGTCGTTGACACGAAATCAGAGACAAACATAGATTTCGACCAGAGACAAAATTATAGGAGTGCGGCATTCATCTCGAAGAAAAAAATATAGTTAATCTAATAAAATCCTTGTTTAAATTATTATTCTATAAATTTTGACCAATTACCTATATTATTTACAAATATAAGTAAATAAAAAACATTCTACCGACGCGTCCGTCATCACTATACAACTTGTTGCAGGGACCATTTCCAAACGTCACCGTCAAACGTCACTGTCAAACGTCACTGTCAAACACCCAAAGGTGACAAGTAGACTTTACGTAAACAAACAGATGTGTTTGTTTTGGAAGACGATTAATGACCACTAACATGCGTTAAAATAATAGTTAAACAAACAATTATGTGTAATGAATGTGCGAATCAACAGACGTAAGTGCAGTATATGTGAAATTCAACACGGTTGCGTATAATACACGCAACAGGCTTAAAGGCGGTGTTAAGATTCCACAGTTTTAGTTAAGTTTGTTTTGATAATTAGTTCCGTGACTCGTCAATAGATGGCGCCACTATCATTTTACAAGTCGCTATGGTTTGTCGCAATTATTTAATGACCCTGTGTGGTTTTTATGACGTTTTGAACCCCAACCATTGTACTGGCAAATATATTGTTTTGCATCTCTTTCTTGGTATCATTACCTAAGGGTGTAATCAACAAAAGACCTCCCCAGAATTTGTGCCGAGTTGTACAAAATTTGGTTGGTTCTTCGTTGCCGGATGTTTACCGGAAGGCGCACAAAAGTGGATGTGCATTTTTGAATCGTTATCAGCTGGGCAAGTGGATTGCTTGTGCAAACCAGCTTTGGGCATTGCATCAGTGCCGGCGGCAGATGGTCGACGGGCTGATACCAGTGATAAGCAGAGGAATTTCGAGAGGTGCGGGGGGAGCAGTGGCGGATGTCAACAATCGGTGTGGTGATATCAACAACAAGTAAGGTGACCAGCGGCGTGAATGTGAGTGATTTTGAACCTTATTTCAAGTTAGAAAGTGTCAGTGAAATTTGAACTTTATTCCCTTTAACAAGTTAACTTTGAAGAATTCTCTAGTAGCGGTTTGTTTACATGGACTTAGAAAAATTTCGGACTATTTTTCATTAACTTAGCCATTTAACACATTGTTTACATAGACATAGAAAATTTTACTAACTTAGGATAATTTAGTTGTAAGAAAGTGGTTGAGACGGGGAATCCATGCCCGATTTTGCCTAGAAATTATTAGTGTCAAACACTTGTAAAATTTTCAGAAACTTTTTTGCAACTTAGAAAAATTCTCAAATTTTATATTGGTTTAATAGATTACTTGTTGAAGTGTTTATCGATTTGTTAACAGATTTGTAATATTTAAACATGGAGGAACTAATTGCATTACAGAATGATATTCATAATCGCATTTCAAAGGCATATAGTAATTTTAGAAAATCTCCTAAGGAGCGGATTACGCAAGCTTATGTTGAAACGCGGTTAGAAACATTAGAGGAATTTTGGTCTAACTGTAATGAGGCCCATCATAAAATTATTCAGTTATCACATGATAAAGGAAAAAATGATAAATATTTTAAGGAGGATACTTTTGATGACATTGAGGAACTATATACAACCTATAAAGTTGAATTAAAACAAATATTATCTACCTATAAAGTGACTCAAAGACCTTCTTCAAATGTTGCACAATCTAGTAATAAGGCAAATGCAATCAAACTTCCAAAAATTGTTATACCGACATTTTCGGGATTATATTCCGAATGGACTACTTTTTAGGGATCTTTACGTGTCTTTAATTCACACCAACTCAGAGTTGGATTCCGTCCAAAAGATGCATTATCTGAAGGGATATCTATCTGGCGAAGCAGAGCAACTCGTCAGACAGATACCTATAACGGAGTCCAACTATAAGAGATGTTGGGATTTACTAAACTCTCGGTATAATAACAAAAAGTTTTTGTGTAGCGCCATATTGAGGAAGCTTTTGAGTCAACGAAATGTTACTATCGAGTCTCCAACGTTACTAAAACATTTGATTGATAATACGGACGATTGTTTAAGCGCTTTATCAAACATAGGAGTTGAGGTCAAGTCGTGGGATGTGCTTCTCATTCACTTACTGACACTCAAACTGGACGCAGAGTCTCGAAAGGAATGGGAAATTCATATCAGTAATGTAAATGGGTTAGATGAACTTCCTAAATTTTCCCAATTTAAAGATTTTATAACAAAAAGGTATCGAGCTCTTGAATTTTTGGAACCTAAATCGTCTATAGCGCATAAGCCTTCGAATGTACAATCAAATAATAAACTGTCAAATAAACCTAAGGTTTTTCACGCAACTGAGTCGAAATGTATATTTTGTAGTAACGATCATAAATTTAATACTTGTAAAGAATTTAGTAAAGAGGATGTAGATAACAGGAGAAAATTTATTGAACAAAATGGATTATGTTTTAATTGTTTTGGTCACCACGCTGCTAAATTTTGTCAAAGTAATGGAACGTGTCGTATATGTAAGCGCAAACATCACACTTTGCTTCACCCTAAGGGTTCTATTTCTATCGTGGGAGGTTCAGGTGGGTCTGCTAGTAATTCAATGTCTGCGGATTCAGACAATACTAAAAAGGTTTTCGCGTCTACTTCTGGAGAGAGTACTACGGGTTCGCCTACTAAAAATGAGGCTTCTTCATCTACAAGGGTTGTAGATACTCCAGTTGTGACCTGCTATTCTGCTGGACAACTGCCTAGTCCAAACCAGGTGCTCCTAGCAACGGCTCTGGTACAGGCTGAGTCGTCCATCGGGGAATGTCATTTCATTAGGGCACTGCTTGACCAGGGATCTCAAGCGTCCTTCGTCACAGAGGCAGTTGCTCAGTATTTAGGTACTCGGAAGATACCTGTACAGGGACATTTCTCAGGCTTGGAGGGTAACAAAAACGTGTCGGTCAAATATATGGTACAATTTGATATACGGCCAAGATTTGATTGTAATACAAAAATTACAATACAAGCGTACGTGCTTAACTCAATCACTACTTTCCTTCCTAGCAGGAAAGTAGTTGCATTGGAACTGGATTGAACTAAACAAAATCTGTTTAGCTGACCCTCAATACCACACGCCTAATAAGATAGACATCTTATTAGGTGCTGAGGTATATGGGCAAATACTTAAAGATGGGATAAAAACGGGGCCTAAGGGTACCCCCATCGCCCAAAATACTTCGTTAGGTTGGATTTTGTCAGGTATTGTGCCAGACACTCAAGGTAAAAATTTCGTCTCTATGCATACATGCATAGAAGACAACGAAGTATTAAAGCGATTTTGGGAGATGGAAGCGGATCCCAAGGAACTATTAAGGATTTTATCACCGGAAGAGCAGCAGTGCGAGGATTATTTTGCAGCTACAACCACACGAGATCGGGATGGTCGATATGTGGTCAAGTTGCCCTTTAAAGAAGGATCGAGATCCTGAATTTGATTCTAAAGCTATTGCAACAAAAGATTAAATTCGTTGTATTCAAAATTTGATAAAAATGAAAATTTCAAAAGGGATTATTCGAAGGTAATACAAGAGTATCAAAAACTTGGATTTGTGGAGATAGTATCTAAGGCAGACAGGGGAGAAACGGGAATCTTTCTATCTTCCACATCATGCAGTTATTAGAACTGATAAAGAAACAACAAAGTTAAGGGTAGTTTTTGATGCATCCTGTAAGGATAAAAATGGAATTTCTTTAAATGAAACTCTCATGGTTGGTCCTACACTCCAACCAGAACTGAGACATTTGATTATGAGATGGAGAACTTATCCTATCTGTCTATCTGCTGACATAATAAAAATGTACCTACAGGTAAAGGTTTCTAAGGAGGATGCAGATTATCAAAGGTTCCTGTGGGATGAAAAATGGAGTATGGATACGGAGAATGGAAGTAATAAGCAGGATAATAAATCAAAGAAACAGGTGCAAGAATATCGTATATTAAGAGTGACGTTTGGTACTGCAGCCGCTCCATATTTGGCAGTGAAAGCTTTACAGCAGGTTGCTCACGACGAAGGTGCTCTGTATCCGGAAACAGCTGAAAAAATAAAAACAGATTACTACATGGATTGTGCAGAGCAACTACGCTCTGCTGCCAGAAAATGTGCGCAGAGCGAATCCGGACAAACGAAGCGGCGGGAAGAATTCTGTACCGGAACTTCACCGGGAAAAAACCACCGGTAAACATAAGTACCGGGAAAAAATCTCCACGCGGCACCACGTTTGCCCGACTAAAACCTAACTAACTTAACGCAGTCTGCTACCACCGTAGCTTATGAAGGGAGCTACAGGGCCCTATATAATAACTTAACCTATAAATTAACTACAATGGAAAATCACTTACCAAACTAAATCTTCTTTTTCTTCGGATCCAAACTTGAGTGTCTTCGGGAAGGGGGAATTCCTAATTACCCTACCTAACCCATGAGATCTCAATTCCCCAGAACACATAAATAGATTTCTTCCCGAAATCGGCTCGGCAACAGATAGATGTGAGCGAGCAGCCACGCGTCACATCCCACAGGAGAAAGTCACAATGACGGGCACACAAACACAAAGTTCAATAGTTATTTAACAAACAGGAAATTCACAAATACAACTCAAGCTAATTAGCAATCAAAGAACGCGGGACCTCTCGCGTATTAAAAATCAAACCGATATCGCATAGGACAATGGCGACCGTCCGCGAGCCATTCGCACGAGCAATGTGAGAACCCCAAAACGCCTGGCGGCGATAACAGGAAACGCCTGCGTTTAGTTTTACCCAATATATTACAAACATCCCCCCGTCCCGGTCTGAGAAGCAGACCGCTAGCTTACTCTACGGGAAGGCGGGCGAGAGAGGTCACACCTCTCCTTAAAATCGAACCGTCGACCAACACCTCAGCCACACGCGGAGTGCCATCTCCGCCAAGAATCAAACGTAATATGCGAGCTCGTCGCCAAAGCAATGAGGGCAAATTTGCCTCTTTTAACAATACTAAATCACCCTCCCTGGGAGGCTCAGTCCTGTCTGTCCACTTCACTCTTTGCTGCAGCAAATGCAAATATTCAAGCGACCAGCGACGCCAAAAGTCCTGGCTCATTTGCTGCAACATTTGAAAACGCGACAACCGATATACGCGTTCATCCTTCCACGGGTATTCGGGCAGGGCATTCAACGGCCCTCCCACCAGAAAATGACCAGGGGTGAGAGCTTCCAAGTCATTTGGATCTGGAGATAGCGGACAGAGAGGACGAGAGTTGAGGACCGCCTCAACTTTACAAAACACTGTGGCCAGCTCTTCAAAAGTTAGAGCCGTTTCTCCGATAATGCGGCGGAGGTGGGTCTTTGCGGATTTCACAGCCGCTTCAAAAATCCCTCCCCAATGGGGGCAACTTGGGGGACTAAACTTCCAGGTTATTCCCCTTTGGGCAGCAATTTGACTTAAACTAGTACAATTTTTATCAATAAACACAGAAACATCCTTAAGATAATTTACAGTTCCCTTATAGTTTGTGCCATTGTCAGACCTAATAAGGGAAGGTAGACCTCGACGCGAAACAAAGCGATCCAACGCGGCGACGAAGGCCTCCGTAGTCAGAGCCGATACCACCTCCAAATGGACAGCCTTGGTGGCCAAACAAACAAATACACACAAATAGCCCTTCACAATACGGGCATTACGAAAGGAGAAGCCTTGATCGAAAAGGGACCGGCAAAATCGGTTCCAACGCCGTCAAACGGTCTCGAAGGTCGGATTCGATCAGCGGGCAAATCACCCATCTGTGGTTGCATCGTGGATGCCTTCAACCTATAACATGCAATACATCGAAACAGGACACTACGGATTGCTCTTCGGGCAGACAAAATCCAAAACTCGCGTTGCAAAATAGCCAACAAAGCATTGCACCCAGCATGGGCGTTACGAATGTGTCGATCAGACACCAAAAGCTGCACCAAGGGTCCGCCCTTGGGCAACAACAGAGGATGGCGAGTCTCATATGGAAGATCCGCCTTCCGGAGCCTGCCTCCAACCCGAAGAAGCCCATCCGAGTCGATGTACGGGTTCAAACGAGCGACCGCGCCCTTCAACTTAGCGCGTCCGTCGCGCAAAATACGAAGCTCTGACTCAAACCGTCCGGTCTGCACGACACGGACCCAATGCAACAATGCGCTCCGGCGCTCTTCTGCACCTGCAATCGGCTCCAACCGCTTTGCCTGTGGGTTTCTACAATTATGTATGAAACGCTTAATCCAACTGGTGACACCCAGAAGCTTATCCAAACTGCTATACCGAGCAAGTAGCCAATCCGGCTCCGACGTCGTCTCAGCGACTACAGCATGTACACGGAGCCCAGTCAAACTCAAAGAAGTAACATCTGTCTGACAGACAGGCCAAGAAGTTTCTGATCCCATCAGCCACTCTGGACCCCACCAGAGCGGGTGTGACACCAATTCTGGTGCCGTACAACCTCGGGAAGCACAGTCCGCTGGGTTAAGCTCTCCCGGCACATGTCTCCATGTTATATCAATTCCGATATTCTGGATTTGGGAAACCCGATTTCCCACAAAAACCTCCAAGGTATGTGGGGCCGCGCGCAACCATGCAAGCGCGACCTGGCTATCCGACCAGGCGAAGATGTCTCGTATCTCAACCGTGGCCGCCAGCTCACTGGCAACGTGATGCAACAATTTAGAGAAGGTGAGCTCCACTCAACTCAAGCTTGGGAATAGTCAGCCTAGTCCTGATGGGGGCGACCTTGCTCTTCCCTAGCAAAAGCGAGACATTGACCCGGCCATCGGCGTCAACTGTCCGCATATAGACTGACGCGGCGTAGCCTCGCTCCGACGCGTCACAAAAGCCATGCAGGCTGGCTCGATATTTCCCGGGTGGCAATATTCGACGAGGCAAGGCAATCCGATTGACTTCCTTAATCGATGAAAACAACTCGAGCCAATCATCCAATGGAGAGCCAAACAGTGGCTCGTCCCACGAGACGCCCAAAGTCCAAAGTCTCTGAAGAAGACACTTCGCAGAGACTATCACTGGACTGATCCAACCGCTTGGATCAAACATACGGGCTATTACGGACAACACCGTTCTCTTAGTCCAGACCTTTGGTATTTCCAAGTCCACTTGGAATGTAAAAATATCGGTTAGCGGCTGGTACTGCATGCCCAGCACCGCTATCCTGTTGGGATCATCCACATCCTCAAACAGGTGAGGGTTCTGTTGGTGATCCTCCGGGATCCCTTCTAGAACTTTAGGCTCATTAGACAACCACTTACGTAGCTCGTAGCCACCCGTTTTCAATATTTCAATCAATTCATCCCGCAGTAGGAGGGCCTCCTCAATACTTTGGGCTCCGGTGCACACGTCATCGACATACAAGTCACGTGACAGCACGGAAGCCCCACGGGGAAAGCGGATCCGTTCCCGCTCTGCCAATTCAAGCAATGATCTGATGGCGATATAGGGACTAGATTTCAAACCATACGTGTTTGTGTTGAGTTCATACACCGTCACAGGATCCTCAGGGCGCTCACGCCAGAGTATCAACTGGAATCGCCTGTCCTCAGGATGTATGACTGTCTGGCGGAACATCATCCGGATGTCCGCACCAAAAACCACTTGATGTCTTCTAAAGTTCAAGATGATGTCAATTATGTCCCTATGCAATTTGGGACCCGAATGCAAACACAGATTCAACGAAACCCCGTTCGAAGTGGGTGCGGACCCATCGAAGACGGTCCTCAATTTGCCTGTTGAGGCCTTCACCACCGCGTGGTGGGGCAAAAAATAATGCTCAGTTGAGCTCCAATCAACTCGAGCCGGAGACATGTGACCCAAATCCTCGTACTCGCGCATAAATTCAATATATTTATCGCGAAGTACGTGGTCACGCTGCATGCGTCGCTCCATGGACAGCAGTCGTTTCTCCGCAAGCGCCCTACTTTGCCCTAGGCTAGGACGAGAGGCAACAAAAGGTAACCTAGTTACAAACCGACCGGAGGGCAACCTCTCCGTGGTCGATCGAAAAAGGGCTTCGCACTCAGCGTGTTCCGGATCCATCCGGGAACTCATAGGTGGCTCCTCCACCTCCCAAAACCTTTGCATGGTCTTGGCCAAGGACGCTGATGCGACGACCGGTGGCTCCTCCACGGTGCTATTATCAAACACAGGGCCCATCAGGGCAAAACCAAAAATCGTAGACACTGCCATCAGTGAAGACGAACCCAGAGCCTTCTGTGTACCCAACAAAATCCAACCCAATACGTCCGAACCCAGGAGCAAGTCCACTGGGCCGGGATGAAAGACAAAGGGGTCGGCCAAATCCAGACCCGAAACCAAAGACAACACACCCGGCGGTATGTCTGTCGAGGGGTGCCAACCCGCAATGGTATCCATTACCATAGCCGAAGTCGTGATCCTCATTGTGGAGGACTTCAGCGAAGAAAAGGTGACAAGTGTCTGGCCCGTCAGACACTTCACTTGTATGCCACCAACTCCAAGAAGTGGCACAGGCGAGTCTTCCACGACTAAACCTAACTGGCGTGCCACTCGAGTGGTAACCAAACTGCTTTGAGCCCCTGAGTCCAACAGAGCTCTCAAACTAATGGCTTCCCCCCTACGACCCCATACGCGGACCACCGCGGTAGGGAGCAGAACCGTCCGCGGCTCTGTCCCAGCAAGGGAGCAAGCTAGTTACGGGCTCCCCACTCTCTCCAAACCAGGGGGCGCCACTGACCCGGATAATATGTCGGGCGAGTGCACATCCCCATCTGAGGGGGCATAACCCGCGGCCCGGCCATACCTATGGTACGGCGGGTGGTACTCCAGCCGTGGGTACTCGTGCAGCGGTGGAGAAAACCGCTGCGGCTGCATGTGTTGGGCATTGGTAACCCGCAGCGTGGAGGGGGGTGTCCCCACTCTCACGTCCGATCTAGGGCCCCCGCCCATGGGGGCCCTATCCGGGGCCTGGCCAGCTATATACTGGCCATGACCTTGGGGCGCGTGGTCCCGGTCCGCCAAGACCCGCGCAGGTACGCGACCCCCCTCCCGAGGGGGGGTGCGACGAGCGAAGCCGCGTCCTCCGTCCGAGGGTGGAGGGCTTCGCGCAGGAGCGCCCCCGCCCATAGGGGACCCCTGCCTCAAGAACCGGGGGCCATCCCCGTTCCGGTTCATGCAGAGCATCACGTGGTGCAGCCCACGGCATGCACTGCATGGTACGGCTCTGGGACAGTCACGTGCATAGTGACCGCCCAAACAATAAAAGCAAAGTTCATGCCGCTTTGCCATGCGGCGCCGATCTTGTACTGGCAGTCCCTGCCAGTCCCTGCATTGCAGCAGGCTGTGGCCCATCCGACCACATTGCAGGCAGTCCGCGTCCCTCGCGACTGCTGCCGTGTGTGCAACCCGCGCACCAGCTCCACGCGGTGGCGGTTGCCGTCCCTGTTGGGGCCTCCCTCGCCATGAGGGTTCCAAGGGCCTACGTTCAGGCGCTCTGGATGGCGCTGAGTCCGTCATGGTATTCTCAGCCGCCCGTGCCTCAAACTCCAAAAACTTCACCAAGTCAGTGAAGGTTGGTAGGGTGGTGCTATCCCGTTCCGCATTTTCGCGCTCAAACCGCGAGCGGATGTCATTGGGCAATTTGCCCAATACAATGTGCACCAACAAAAAAGACCATTGGTCCACCGGCAGCCCCAGTGTGCGGAGCGCGTTACAGGCCACTGTAACGGGCGTGAGCAACTGCAGGCGCAACTGTGCCCTGTTGGCCACCTTGGGCAGGGCCATCAACTGTGCGGCGTGCGCATCCGCTAACAAACGTAAATTTTGGTAGCGGGAGTTCAATAACTCCCAAGCCGTATCGTACTGGTCGTCCTCCACCCGGAGGTGCTGGATGAGCGACCGCGCTTCACCCTCAAGAGTGGAGAGGAGGTAGGCCATCTTCTGGGCCTTCGACAAATCCTGTCGTGCTACGACCAGGGACTCAAACATATTTTTATATGCCACCCACTCCTCCATCCTACCCCCAAAGTGGGACAGCTGAAGGGTGGGGAGCCGACCAGTAACCGCTGGTCCTTCCTGTCTAACAGGTGTGCGAGGGGCTGGTCCGCCAGCCTGTCTCGCCCTTATTGCGGCCGCCGCCTCCACGATGTCATCGTGCTGACTCAGGATCTGGTCCAGGTCCGCCACGTGACCTGCGTAGACCTCCGGGGTAAGGTCGGCTTCGGTAAGCGCCGCCATGGCCGCTTCCGCGTTGTTCAATCGTGAGCGGAGCTGATCCGCTCTTTCCAGTATAGCGGCCTCCCTGTCCTTCCGGGACAGGAGTCCACCGGCCGTCACAAACCATCTCAATTCGTTGGCGAGTGTCGCCCTAGCATTGGAGGCCTTCGCCATCGCGTCAAGTCACAAACAAACAAACAAATAAGAAAAGATAAAAAAGGTAAATAAAGAACAAGATCAAGCAACAACACGAAAAACCGCGGTAGGTATGAGAATGGCACAAACCCGGAACGCACGGTACAAACCGCAAACAAATACAAAAAAGGTTACAAATATTCTTATACAAACAAACTAAGAAAAATCTAATAATTTTTACAAACAATTAATTATTTTTTACAAACGAACAAATAGAGGGTAGATAAACTACGCTCTGCTACCAGAAAATGTGCAGAGCAACTACGCTCTGCTGCCAGAAAATGTGCGCAGAGCGAATCCGGACAAACGAAGCGGCGGGAAGAATTCTGTACCGGAACTTCACCGGGAAAAAACCACCGGTAAACATAAGTACCGGGAAAAAATCTCCACGCGGCACCACGTTTGCCCGACTAAAACCTAACTAACTTAACGCAGTCTGCTACCACCGTAGCTTATGAAGGGAGCTACAGGGCCCTATATAATAACTTAACCTATAAATTAACTACAATGGAAAATCACTTACCAAACTAAATCTTCTTTTTCTTCGGATCCAAACTTGAGTGTCTTCGGGAAGGGGGAATTCCTAATTACCCTACCTAACCCATGAGATCTCAATTCCCCAGAACACATAAATAGATTTCTTCCCGAAATCGGCTCGGCAACAGATAGATGTGAGCGAGCAGCCACGCGTCACATCCCACAGGAGAAAGTCACAATGACGGGCACACAAACACAAAGTTCAATAGTTATTTAACAAACAGGAAATTCACAAATACAACTCAAGCTAATTAGCAATCAAAGAACGCGGGACCTCTCGCGTATTAAAAATCAAACCGATATCGCATAGGACAATGGCGACCGTCCGCGAGCCATTCGCACGAGCAATGTGAGAACCCCAAAACGCCTGGCGGCGATAACAGGAAACGCCTGCGTTTAGTTTTACCCAATATATTACAAACATGGATGATCTGCTAACAGGATGTCAGACAATAGAGGAAGGAAGAAAAATCTACAAGGAAATGAATGAGTTACTTCAAAAGGGTGGATTTCAGTTACAAAAGTGGACAACAAATAATGAGGATTTATTGGAAACCTTAAGGGAAGAGGAAGAAGGAAAGGAATTAGGAAATGGAGTTAGTCTAAAAACGGATGAAATGGTAAAATTGTTAGGACTTACCTGGAACCGCAGAACCGATGACTTCCAATACACGGTGAATCTTCCTCCGCAACTCGGACCTGTAACAAAAAGAAAGGTATTATCAGACATTTCACGACTCTATGATCCCTTGGGATGGCTAGCTCCAAGCGTTATAACAGCAAAGATATTCATGCAGAAATTGTGGCTAGCAAGTATAGGCTGGGACGAGGAACTACCAAGCCATTTGTTAGCAGAGTGGAAAATTTATCGTGAAGATCTGCAGAATCTTACTAAATTTGTTTTACCTCGTTGGATAAGCACGAGAAGTGATGACAAGCTTGTGGAACTTCATGGCTTTGCAGATGCGTCTAGTGCTGCATACAGTGCAGTAGTCTATTTGCGTGTCATAGATTTAAATGACAATGTGCACGTCAGATTGGTTGCCTGCAAAACAAGAGTGGCTCCGATTAAACAGTTATCGATCCCGAGATTAGAATTATGCGGAGCTACGCTGCTAAGTAAACTGCTGAAGGAAGTTTCTGAAGTTCTGAACATCGAAAGGTCACACATACATGCATGGTCTGATTCTGAAGTAGTGCTGGCTTGGTTGAGTGGACATCCTAGCAGGTGGCAAACGTTTGTAGGAAATCGTGTGTCGGATATTCTTCAAGTTTTAAATGGAGATCAGTGGTCTCATGTTTCATCATCTCAAAACCCCGCCGATTGTGCATCGAGGGGTTTGAATCCATCTGATCTCATGGAGCATTCGCTGTGGCTTCAGGGTCCTGCAATGATACAAGAGAATAGTGTTAAATACAATAAGCCGAAAATAAGAGAGACAAATCTGGAAAAGCGGAAAGTAGTGCATTTTACCGAAGCTGACAATTCTTTATTCCTGAAGTACTCATCGTTGACTAAGCTCGTGAGAGTGGTGGCTTACTGCAGGCGTTTCTTAAGACTCACAAATAGAGGTCCTTCTACAAGCTGCAGCACTTATCTTACCTCTCAGGAACTTAAAGAGGCAAGAGACACCTGCATAAAACAGTGTCAACGAGAGCATTTTGAAGAGGAATTTACGTTTTGGAGAAAGGTCAGCCTAATAAAATCAGAGGTCCTTTAAAACCGCTAAATGCATTTATTGATAGCAATGGTTTGTTGCGAGTTGGTGGGCGCTTGGAAAACTCTAAGTTAAGTGAAAGTCAGAAACATCCAATTCTTTTGCCTAAAAAATCACATCTCACTAATTTAATTGTTTCTGACGCTCATTTCAAGACTCTGCATGGAGGCCCCCAGCTCATGCTATCATATTTGCAATCCAAATATTGGATTTTGGGAGCCAAATTATTGGTTAAGTCCTATGTGCGAAAGTGCATAACATGTTTCAAACATAAGGCATCAACGATGACTCCTCTGATGGGTCAATTACCTGCTGCCAGAGTTACACTTTGTAAACCATTCACTTGTAGTGGGGTTGATTACGCTGGTCCGATAAATGTGCGGACTACTAAAGGTCGTGGTTATAAGGCGTACAAGGGGTATATTTGTTTATTTATATGTATGTCAACACGGGCCATACATATTGAAGTTGTCAGTGATCTGACAACTCAAGGTTTTCTGGCAGCCTTCAAAAGGTTTGTTAGTCGTCGTGGAGTTTGTACTGATATCTGGAGCGACAATGGCACTAATTTTGTCGGTGCGTCTCGGGAATTGCCAAATCTTTTCAATTCGGAGAAATCTGGTATGGCACATGATATTGCCGAGTCGCTAGCTACCAATGGGACGTCGTGGCATTTTATACCTCCCCACTCTCCAAATTTTGGGGGCCTGTGGGAGGCCGGTGTTAAATCGGTCAAGGTTCACCTGAAAAAGGTGATAGGCGATCTCACTCTAACATTTGAAGAGCTATCTACAGTCCTAGCTCAAATCGAAGCGTGCCTGAATTCAAGGCCTTTAACACGTCTTGATTCAAATACTGATGATATCGAAGTCTTAACGCCGGGTCATTTCTTGGTGGGCGGTCCTTTGGTTACCCCTCCAGACAGTAATTTTGAAACGTCCAACATTACAAGCCTTCGTCGGTGGCAACTAACGCAGAAGGTTACACAACAGTTCTGGCGACAATGGTCGCAGGACTACTTAACTAAATATTTATATAGGTATAAGTGGTCTTACCAAACACCTGAGCCTCAAATCGGGGACGTTATTTTGGTAAAGGAAAGCGACTTACCTCCATGTAAATGGCTTCTTGGTCGCGTGGTGGCTAAACATCCAGGTTCCGATGGAATCACACGAGTTGTGTCGTTAAAGGTTAAAAATTCTATTATCAAACGACCGGTGTCGAAACTTTGTGTGCTCCCATTAGCAGAATAGAGGTCATATTAATTTAGTTCATAATTTAAGATATCTTATGTTTATTTGTATTTTAATTTCTGGTTATCCCACCCACCTTTGGTTTGTATAAAGAACAATCACTGTTGTTCTTGGTGGGCGGAATGTTAAGATTCCACAGTTTTAGTTAAGTTTGTTTTGATAATTAGTTCCGTGACTCGTCAATAGATGGCGCCACTATCATTTTACAAGTCGCTATGGTTTGTCGCAATTATTTAATGACCCTGTGTGGTTTTTATGACGTTTTGAACCCCAACCATTGTACTGGCAAATATATTGTTTTGCATCTCTTTCTTGGTATCATTACCTAAGGGTGTAATCAACAAAAGACCTCCCCAGAATTTGTGCCGAGTTGTACAGGCGGTCTCGTGATAATCGGGGGTGTCTATTAAAATACAGATTTTTATCACATCGATTATCATGTCCCAGAAAACTATTCCACGTTTTTTAATATATTTTTTTCTTAAAACATCGAAAATCTTATCATCGCAGTTTCATAAAATCGAACAACATTTCCTAAAAAAAACGTTATAAAATTTCTAGTATTCAAAGAAAAACGATATATCAAACAAACATTTCACACATGTATTAAGATATCGATGTAACCATTTACAATAACATGTTTCAATATGTAACGATGCGCATCATAACTTTTAATCGCGGTAACATTTCATCGAACGCTGCTTCGCTTGTTGTTGCTTAAAACATGCAGCAAACATGCAAGCATGCAAGCAGGCATGCAGCAAGCATGCAAACATGCAGCAAGCATGCAGCAAGCATGCAGCAAGCATGCAGCAAGCATGCAAGCAGGCATGCAGCAAGCATGCAGCAAGCATGCAGCAAGCATGCAGCAAGCATGCAGCAAGCATGCAGCAAGCATGCAGCAAGCATGCAAGCATGCAGCAAGCAAGTATTTCTGGGTGGCTCCACCAGAAGACTCGCTCCGTCGGCCCTTCGATTCATTCGGGCACTTAACCTTGCTTAACTTAAACTTAACCTTCGGCCTCGTGCCCTCATTTTCTCAGGACCTCTTTCGCGAGCCTTCTGGTTTCGCGCGAAGGAATAACACTCTAGTATATGACAAAGTTGAGCCACGTGGAGTCGGGGTGCTCTGAGTCGGATTTGTGATCCATTTATAATTAGTGGACTAGCTATAAATTTACTGTTGATCAATACAATACTACCAGATTAATCTATCTATATAGGGTAACATAATAATGTAATATTTGATGTTTCAAATATATTGCAAACTGAAACTTACGTGGAAATAAAATTATGGGTAACAAAACTTGTACGTAATGAATAATCGTGTAAATGAAATTTCGATGTAAACAGATTTAAGGATTTGTTACATATTGTATTAAAATATCTGCGAATGGTTTTATGGGACATGAAAATCGTTGAAGTAAATTGCGATAAAGTGATGGGTTCCCGATAATCGGTGTGCTGTTAACTCTAACTACAGTCGACGTATTCGCCAGACCCCACTTTAACTCAACGATACTATATTTTATAACAAATACATACTTATATATAGATCCAAGACCCAGGTCAATCTGAAAAAGATCATTTTCCAGCCTGACCCGACCGGGGATCGAACCCGGGACCTCCGGTGTGACAGTCCGGCGTGATGACCGTTGGGCCACCGAGGTCGTCAAAAACCTCGGATACCTATGCAACTTTTGGCGACAGAAATGGCAACAGGAATGAAACTAAAGACGATTATATAATAATATAATCGTCTTTAGTTTCATATCCGAGTTTCTATAAGCTATATGTCCATATAGGTAGGTATGCATAATATGTGCAATAATATGCATACCTAAAAAATGTTTGCTACGAGTACTTACTCTACTACTAAATACTCCTCTCTACTTGTCCTATTATGTCAAACAATCTTACCACGTCTTTTTATGCTTTTACAACAATATAAAAATAAAATAGACTTTTTAAGAAAATTATTTTCGTGGTTAATAAATGTTTTATGTGTGCTTCCATGCTGGTCTGGGAGCGAAGAAAAAACATAGAATGTGCCAGCTGCTTCTCTTCCCGCGCAGATGTAAAATTCAATCGAGGGAAAGGGCTTTAAACTGGGGATTCCTCCACTCATAGGCGATGGGCTAGCAACCTGTCACTATACCTGAATCTCCATTCCATCAGAGAGCCCACTATTCAGCTAAGCGTGGCCTTCGAGTCTCACGACTCTTGGCTCTGTCTACCCCGTAAAGGATGAAGACGTGATTCTATGTATGTATGTATAAATGTTTTACTCTAGAATGTTTGGGTTTAAACTAATATTTGATTTACTTACAACAAAATTCAACAAAAAGTACTGTGAAGATTGTTTACATAATAGGCCAAGTAGGAAAAAAAACGTTTGTACCTACTCGTATATGCACACATGACATGCAACACCTATCAAAGTAATCGTTTGTGCGAGTCCGAGGTTATATTACACCTACCTACCTAATATGTATTTACTTAGGTAAGCATTTTATTCATATTACTTGCATGACAATACCATTTGTACATAATTTTTAAATTTTGTTCAATCAAGTTAAGAGTGTATCACGTCCGCGCGCCCGACCGAGTTTAGGTATTTGATAGACCTCAGCTGGCTGTGTGCAAGTCACACGCACACATCGACGTGAGATTGCCGCCAACCCGAAGTAATAAGTGACAGGGATCCGGCAAAGGATTTGTTGGTACCTATATAATTTTTTTTTCTTGTTTTATGGTAATGAATACTAAAATAAAATTACGACCATTTTCTTATGTAAAACATACTTGGCGCGACTTGGCAGTAAAATGGACACGAATGCCGCTACAGAAAATAGCATGACCGTCGTGCCAGGATGCTAAGATGTTAAACATCTGCCTGGCATCCCATGAAGGCCAATTTTTCGGGATGAGGTTTACAAAAATAGTATTTTTGGATCCAAGATGGCGGACAACTTTTTTTTAATTTTGCAATATGGGTATCGTTTTAGAAGTGTTTCAGTGCGCTGATAACGAAAATAACATTTATTTTGAAATCCAAGATGGCGGACACCTTTTTTTTCACGTTTACAATATGGGTATGGTTACATAGGTTTTTCGGTGCGCTGATGACAAAAATAACATTTATTTTGAGATCCAAGATGGCGGACAACTTTTTTTTCAAGTTTACAATATGGGTATGGTTATATAGGTATTTCGGTGCGCTGATGACAAAAATAACATTTATTTTGAGATCCAAGATGGCGGATAACTTTTTTTTCAAGTTTACAATATGGGTATGGTTCTATGGTTATATAGGTATTTCGGTGCGCTGATGACAAAAATAACATTTATTTTGAGATCCAAGATGGCGGACAATTTTTTTTTTCAATTTTGCAATATGGTTAACATGTTGTAGGTTTTTGAGGACGCTGATGACGAAAATAACATTTATTTTGAGATCCAAGATGGCGGACAACTTTTTTTTTCAATTTTACAATATGGGTATGTTTTTATAGGTTTTTCGGTCCGCTAATGACAAAAATAACATTTATTTTGAGATCCAAGATGGCGGGCAGTTTTTTTTTTCATGTTTACAATATGGGTATGGTTATATAGGTTTTTGGGGACGCTGATGATGAAAATAACATTTATTTTGAGATCCAAGATGGATGACAGTTTTTTATTTTATTTTACAATATGGGTATCGTTTTCTAGGTTTTTGGGGACGCTGATGACGAAAATAACATTTATTTTGAGATCCATGATGGAGGACAGTTTTTTATTTTATTTTACAATATGGGTATCATTTTTTAGGTTTTTGGGGACGCTGATGACGAAAATAACATTTATTTTGAGATCCAAGATGGCTGACAGTTTTTTTATTATTTTACAATATGGGTATCGTTTAATAGGTTTTCGGTCTTAAAATAAATGTTATTTTGGTCATCAGCGTCCCCAAAAACCTAAAAAATGATACCCATATTGTAAAATAAAATAAAAAACTGTCCTCCATCTTGGATCTCAAAATAAATGTTATTTTCGTCATCAGCGTCCCCAAAAACCTAGGAAACGATACCCATATTGTAAAATAAAATAAAAAACTGTCCTCCATCTTGGATCTCAAAATAAATGTTATTTTCGTAATCAGCGTCCCCAAAAACCTAAAAAATGATACCCATATTGTAAGATAAAATAAAAAATTGTCCGCCATCTTGGATTTCAAAATAAATGTTATTTTCGTCATCAGCGTCCCCAAAAACCTAGAAAACGATACCCATATTGTAAAATAAAATAAAAAACTGTCCTCCATCTTGGATCTCAAAATAAATGTTATTTTCGTCATCAGTGTCCCCAAAAACCTATATAACCATACCCATATTGTAAACTTGAAAAAAAAAAACTGCCCGCCATCTTGGATCTCAAAATAAACGTTATTTTTGTCATTAGCGCACCGAAAAACCTATAAAAACATACCCATATTGTAAAATTGAAAAAAAAAGTTGTCCGCCATCTTGGATCTCAAAAAAAATGTTATTTTCGTAATCAGCGCACTGAAAAACTTATGAAACGATATACATATCGCAAAATTAAAAAAAAAGTTGTCCGCCATCTTGGATCTTGATTTAGATTTATTTTGATTTTTATGATTTCGATTTCTATGATTTTGATTTATTACGATTTCTATGATTGCGATTTATTACGATTTCTATTTCATCAAAAATTGTCGGCCATCATTCATGAGTAAGAAAATGGTACCTATATAAATTTTAAAAAGATTAAAAGAAATAAATATGTAACTCTGATCTACATTACTCTCTGCTGTCTGTGAATACATGAACACGCGAAAATTAAATGCCTCCCGAGCAGCAGAGCGACGTGAATTCCCCTTGACTCTTACCGGCAGACTGATTTTTCGTGGGCTTGGAACTCGTATATATTGAGCGATGGCATTGCCATACAAAAAATGTATGGGGAATTTCTTAGTGAATTGTTACGATATATAATATTTTATTCGAGTTATTTTTCAAAAATCTAAAACGAGCAACTTGTAGCTAGTTTAATAAACTCGCGATTTAACATTATGTAGAAATTATAATTTGTGTTTTACATAATGATTTCGTTAAAGCCGTGAACCTTGTTTTTCGTATTTTTCGTGTTTTCTGGAAGGTATTTACGCAAAAATAAAAGGCAAAATATTTTTATCTGTCTCGTATAAGTAGTAGCAGTTATTTGAGAAGCCTATAGTACTATTTTTATTATCAATAATGATCTAGTTTTGGCACCAGGGTCAATTCAGTAACGCCTGTTTTGGCTAAAAACGTGTGATGCAGGCTTAAATAAAAAAATAAAAATAAAATAAATAAATAAAATAAATAATAAAGTACTTGTACATATCAATTACCTACTTTTTCCACGAAATCTATTTATATAAAACTAGGTGGCGCCGCGGCTTCGCTCGCGTTAATCCTTTCTAGCGGATGCCTACGTCATAATCATAACATCTACCTGCATGCCAAATTTCAGCCCGATTCGTCCACCAGTGGTTTGGGCTGTGCGTTGATAGATCACTATGTCAGTCAGTCAATCACCGTTGAGTTTTATATATATATAGAAGATTGGACGCTCCGCTGACTCACTGATTAGGATATCAATGCAGAGACGAAACTGCTAAACGTAGCCAAACTTGAAATTTTGCTAGTTGTTTACAAACAACCAGCAAAATTATATGCAAAGTCGCTACAGCTACAGAGAAGAAATCGTGCCCTAAGCGGATGAAAGTCTAAATTCACGCGGGCGAAGCCGAGGACAAAAGCTAATCTATCTTAATCTTAACTTCTTAACTAATATATAAATGCGAAAGCGAGTTTGTTTGTTTTTTTTTTGTTTGTACTTCTTTATCTACTGAATTATCTATCGCTTTATCTACTGAATCTTCCTGACGAATACAAATCGTTAAAAGTACTGAGAAGGACAAAAGGGTACATTGCATCCCGAGAAAAAGCACTGTTCCCGTGGAAAACTCACGCGGGCGAAGCCGCGGGCAAAATCTAGTAATAATACTTATAAAGCTTCAAAGTTTGTTTGTTATGTATGAACGCGCTAAACTGTGAAAATACCGAGTGGGGCTTATCAACGAGAGTACAACGACGACGGGGTATGTAATGGCGAGGCCATCGTAGCCATTCATTCAAAACTGATAAAATTTACTATATGAGTCTTTAATTTTATTTATTACTGCGCATATTATCCTGATTGTGTCCTGAGTGTGTATATTTATTTTATCAATGTTTATTTTATTGTTAATAATTTATTTTTCCTTTATTTTTAATAGTATTTACTGCACCCTACATTACTTTCATGTATATTTCCTTCCACCCAAAGGTTGGCTGGAAGAAATTGCATTTGCGCTCATTTTTGTATTTATTTTTGTCTCTACTTTATGTTCTTTCTGTAAATGGTGCAATAAAGTTTTGATCTATCTATTTATCATACAAGTATGTCTAAACAGAAGCTAAGATTGGCCCAAGATCAGACTGTGTGTTGTGTTTCTTCGTTTCATGATTAATATTATAAATGCGAAAGTTTGGATGTGAGTTCGTGAGGATGTTTGAATCAATCATGCAAAATCTACTGGACGGATTTCGATGAAACTCGGTACACGAGTAGAAAAATACCGGGAATAGCACATAGGGTACTTTTTATCCCGAAATTCCCGCGGGAGCGAAGCCCCGGGGCGCGGCTTGTGTTGTGTGTAGTGTTGCAACATATTTTCAATAAGACAAATAAGGTTAAATGCATTATTGATATGATTTAAGATCTATACATGTCTCAATGTACATTTATCGGATAAATGATTCTGATACAGTCACTTACTTGAAGAAATAACTATACCTACATACAATAGTTATAAAAAAAATTTGGTCATATCACTATTACGGAATACAAACAAAAGTTTTACATTAACAACATGAACTTGCTGCTCAACCCTAAGGTTTGACTGTCAGACAATACTTTTAGCATTAAGTCCACCTTTTGTCTGTGTATACAATAAAGTTTAAATAAAATAAACAAATAAAATATGAACGTAGCTACATAACTAATTAGGTAATTAAATCGATTGTAATGGTAATTATATTCTTACTTGAACGTTTCTGAGAATGTCTAAGATATTCGGAGAGCTTTGACGATAAGATTACTTATGATAGACGTAATCATATATCGCTTTGGATTCGTCGCAAAATGTCCCTTTCGAAAAATGTCTCTAGCAAAATGTCCTTACGCTTCGCTTATCACACAGTCAAATCGAATTTCCGCTCGAATTTGAATTTACAATTTCAATGTCATACAGCTGTCTCTCTTTAGTCGTATTTCCTCATGACTGAGGGTCGTGGTCATTATATGGAATGAAACACACACGACTCTCTTGGCAATTTGAATGGAGTGGTTTGCCATTGCCTTCTCCATTTCACACACTAGCTGATAATCATCAACCAGAGTGCAGGTTTCCTCACGATGTTTTCCTTCACCGGAAGCAAGTGGTGGTCGATGAAAACTTACATAAGTACATGAGTCAGAATGTCAATGTCATATACAAATTGAATTTATTTATACAAAAAATAATGTAAACAACTACGGATGATGTCATACAACGCGACCCTGGTTCCCTTTTGTTCTCATTGATTTCATTCAACTTATATTGCATCTTGGGAATCTGTATATGGATGTGTACTTTGCTTCCAAAAGAACCAAATATAAATATAGTTTGGACATTTAATAATAGTTTTATGTGCCCTAACCTCCAACAATATCTATTTGTAGCAGATGCAAAAATAGTTATTTTGCAATTCAGCGCGGTCGCGGCAAGCGTTCTGGGCACCAGAATCGTGGGTGGAGTGGGTTTTAATTTCATTCATTTTGTTTCATTTATGTGACATGTTATGTATTTTGACATGAAATGTTTATTTTATACAATTTTTAATATTGTATACGACACGATGACCTATCTAAAAATATAATTGAGGGAAAGGTGAACAGAAAGTCCAGGGAGACCGTGAAAGCCAACTGAAAGAGAAGGCAGGCGTGTCGTGTCGTATCAAGACCTTAAATGTAAAGCCGAGAATAGAAGTGTGGCGTATACTCCACCGACAAGAACACAGCTTTTAAATAAGAATATCTTCAGATTTCTACGGACGCCACCGATACAGCATTACCTGTGACGTCATAAGTCTTGCAGCGTGCTTTAGGACACGCAGGGCAAGACAGCAATTGCGGTCCGACAACAAAAAGTATTCTAAATGATTCCAAAAGGAGGCAAACTTTTCGCGGAGAGATTTAAAACTTACAAACAATCGCCGATAGCATCCTGCATCGTCCGACGCGATGACGTTATTTGATTATGGACGTCCATATATTTCATTTGTGCGCAGTTTTTAGGTTCACATTAGGCGAGTCTAATAAGTGGGCGCTACGCACGAAGTATGGCACTACGCCATGTTTCCTTTCCAACATTAAAAGTTGGTATCTTGTTTTTATCTCATAGGCGACCAAGACTGTTTCACGAGTTTCTTTCGGCATTTCTTCTTAGCAGTGGTCGTTCCGAAATGCTAGTAATTTGTAGCTTTGAGACATAATATATTATGATTAAATAATTAGTTTTCGACGTGAAAAAGAGCCTTCTTTGAAGGCCAAGTTTCAATAAATATTTTTTGATTTGATTAGTTACCGAGTACAAAGAATACACAAGAGTCTAGAGACTCAGTAGCCAAGTGGTATTGAGATTTAGAAATAGTAACAGGTTGCTAGCCCATCGCCTATGAGAATAATCCTCAGTAAGTAATACATTACTCCCTTCCCTTAGAAGAATTTTTTTAATTCCGTAGACTATATACAGAGGACCGTTCTGTAATACAGAAAACAAAGTTAACTACAACCTACTTAGTTCTTTATTTAGTTTGTGGTTCCTATTTAATACAAAAACCTAACATGGAAACGTTAAGTAAAAAACTTTTTTAAACAATAAACCATAGCTTTTTTCTATCAAAACAAAATACTCGCAATTTAACTATGCTTGCAACTTATCTCTAACCTATTAGCCTAATGTGAACTAATTATATGATAAGGTACTCTGTATGTATGTACTGACTGTCCACCCAATAGTGGTCGTTTGATATTCCCTGAACGCAGACGCCGTATCAATTTTGATTTGAACAACGTCGCCATTTTGTTTTTTGCAACAGTGACGCATTTTCAAGGAATTTTGCACTTCGGTTTCATAAATCAGGTTAGTCAAGATTAACTTTTCTTTGTCCATCATTGACATTTGTGGAATAAAACATGAATTTCTTGATAAAGTTAATGGGATAGTTTGGTATTGCCGTCTTCATTTCAAATTTTATGATAGAAAGGTAGAGTTTTCACCTCCGATATGTGCTTTGGAGTTTGGAGGTGGTAGAAAACTTAGCTGTTAGTTTTTGAGGTCTACTAGTCTGCCTTATCTTATTAGGAAATATAATTCCCGCGGGAATTTCGGGATAAAAAGTACCCAATGTGCTATTCCCGGTATTTTTCTACCCGTGTACCAAATATCGAAATCCGTCTTGCAGATTTTGCGCCATTGAGTCAGAAACATCCTCATAAATTTACATCCAAACTTTGGCATCAATACTAATATTATAAATGAGAATGTTTGGATGTGAGTTTGTGAATTTGTGAGTTTGTGAGGATGTTTGTTACTCAATCACGCAAAATCTACTGGACGGATTTCGATGAAATTTGGTACAGAGGTAGATAATGACCTAGAATAGCACATAGGCTACTTTTTATCCCGGGAAAAAGCACTGTTCCCGTGGGAAATTCACGCGGGCGAAGCCGCGGGCAAAAGCTAGTTTATAATATTAGTAGGAAAGTAGGATATGACCACTAGTTTGGGTCCGTCTCCGCGAGAATTTCGGGAAATTAGTACTCCTCTACACTCCCTAAGCAGCTTCCTACGCCCAGTAGTTTTGGCTGTGTGTTGTCTGTCAGTCACTCAGTCAGTAGGCACCTATAACAGAAGAATATTATTGATTTGATAAATTATATTTCAATTTTTGTGTGTAATGAACTCAACTACATACTTAACACTTTGCCGGACAGTAAACGAGACAAAAAAGAAGTTTAATTGTTAACTTTAAAAACTGTCAAGTGAGGTGTTATGTACCGCTTAATACTTTTTTTTTTTTAACAGAAAATTTACGAGAATGGATGGATAGATTTTTGTTACTCTTTCACGAAAAAACCACTGGACGGATTTCGATGAAATTTAGTACACGGGTACTAAATCGTAATAAAGCACCCTAAGTGCTATAAAGTACATATGTACGGCACTTTATTTCGAAATTTCGACGGAAGCGAAATAGGAAGTAAGCATATAATTTTGTCAACTCAACTTATTTAGTGTACTTAGTTAGTCGTAAATTATAGCTATGGAAACCTAAAGCAAATTCGACGAGATTCATGTTACACTTCGAAGAATTGCTATAGATAAGCATAATCTATACTCCGCCGTGTTCTTAGTTATCAATATTGTGATAAAGATACATATATATAACACAAATAGATAAGTACCTACCTACCTAATGGCAATGAAAATCGATTTGGCGATTTCGTATTTAGCATATTTTACAGCTATAGATAGTAAGCCACACGTACAATTATCAAGTATTTCTTTTTGATAAACGGCAAAAAGATTTGCATCTATTTTTCCAATTTTGCTTTTGTAAAATATCGCCGCTCGCTTTTGCGCAATCTTAGAAGTACATGCAGAATCACGTCTTTATCCCTTACGGGGTAAACAGAGCCAAGAGTCGGAAGACTCAAAGATAGATAGATAGATAGATCAACACTTTATTGCACCATTTACAAAAAGAACATACAAAAAGAGACAAAACAAAATACAAAAAATGAGCGCAAAGGCGGGCTTATCGCAAATGCAATTTCTTCCAGCCAACCTTTGGATGGAAGGAAATATACATGACAAAAAATGTAGGGTGCAGTAAACACTAAAATACTACTACACTAAAACACTATTAAAAATAAACTGAACATTGATAAACCAAATATACACATTCATGAAACAAGGACAATACAAAGCTTAGCTGAATAGTGAAATCGTAGAAATGGTTTTGTGAAAAGGGTAGATATATATACTTAATAAGACAGTAAAAATATTTTGTCTGTACATTTTGTATCTTTAAAATGAAATGGATAGAGGGACACTTAAAAAGAATAATTGAAAGCAAAACTTTTTTTTTTTAATTTTTTGTCTGACTGCCTGTATGTACGATCACGCTAATCTCCGAAAGTTCTGAACCGATGTGAATAAAACTTTTTTTGTTGTATAGCTATTAAGCCTAGGCAATATTTAGGCTGTAATTGATTTTGAAAACTGGAACACCTGATGAAAAACCAAAACAGAAAAGTTAAACTATAAGAAATATGGAAACGGTGCCTTAACAAAAGTCGTTCAACCTGATGAGCATTTTCTGCTGACGTATAAAAATTGAAGATCTGGAACATCTGACGAAGAACTCCAAGAGACCAGCTTCATCTGTGCTAGCTACACTATAACATATATGGAAATGGCGCCCTAGTAAAAGTCGTTCAACCTGATGAGCATTTTCTGCTGACGACGTATAAAAATTGAATATCTGGAACATCTGATGAATAACTCCAAGAGACCAACTACACTATAACATATTTCTCATCTAAGCGAAAATCACGCGGGCGAAGCCGCGGGCAACAGCCTAGTCAAATATAAAATTCTTCCGTTAGGTACTTACTGACTGACTGACAGATAACCCACAGCTAAAACTACTGGGTACATGAAGCTGACAATTGGCGTGTAGGACAGTGTTTTGGAGACTAAAACGGGCCCGCTCATGACCGGGAGAGATACCGCATGCTGGCCTCCAAACTTCATTTTGAAGATGGCACCCCCTCAATAGCGGATTTAGAGGGAAAAAAAATTAACAGAATCTTTTCTGCCCATCTGGTTTATTTCTTGATTTTTTGCAAATCTGGTCCTTCTGCAGTGGCGTAGTGAGAGCGAGAGCAATAGGAGTTAGAGTCTCTAAGATTCGTTTCAAGGCGGGCGGCAACAGCATCAGGGGCCCCATTTTTGAAAGTGTGACTCACCAAAAAAGCGTGAGCCTAATGATTTTTCATTCGATATCCATTAATCCGTATTTTTGAATTGTCTATGTCGAATAATTCGCAACGAGTGGTCTAGACCACTCGTTTTCGTATGATTTGGTAGTCGAACGTTTTTTACGTCAAAATCATGAGTGACATAGACAACCGGATACGGATATAGATCGAGTCTATTAGAATTTTCATTTTTGCGTTCCGTTTAACGCTTACGTTCTCTTTGATTGAAAATTTACAAACATTTTTTTTACGATTCGTTACCGATTCGGTTTTCGTTGCGTAGAATGGACCAGAAATTATTTCTCGCATTATTTTCATATCACTGGCAACATTACTAGACGAGTGATTACAAAAATACGGCTTTTATGTTTTTAGTGACATAGTAGGACGAGTGCGACATAATAGTCTATTCGTTTTCGGCGGTATGTCATACTTTCAAAAATAGGGCCCCAGGACGGATGTCGATTTGTTGTACCCCCCCCCCCCCCCAACGTGCTTAGTCCGCCACGGTCATTGTGCCCCCCCAGAAAAAAATCCTGGATCCGCCGTTGCACCCCCTGATGCGGACATTGTAGGTTCCTCAGGAAGTGTACGGAAGCACTAAGAGAGGATTTCCCGAAATCTCACAGGAACAAATTTCTAGCGAGCCTACGCTGGTAGGGAATATTTGGCTGTACTTGTGTGTTCGGTTGAGGTTATGACAGAATACCAGTGCTTTGCTGACAGTATTTAATACTGTGAGTAAAGTATTAGCTGAGTCATGACCTTTTTGAACAGCTGCAGCGCACACATGATGTTTATATAGTTTTAAATTATTTTTATGTTGTTGGATATATTGTAAATAACTTGTGTCTTTTAGTTTGCCTCAAATAATTTTTTATTAAAGTACTAGCTTCGCTCCCGGAATTTCGGGATAAAAAGTACGCTATGTGCTATTCCCGGTATTTTTCTACCCATATATACCAAATTTCATCAAAGTCATATTTTTTTAATGAAACTTGGCCTTCAAAGAAGGCTCTTTTTCACGTCGATAACTAATTATTAAATCATAATATATTATGTCTCAAAGCTACAAACTACTAGCATTTCGGAACGACCACTGCTGAGAAGAAATGCCGAAAGAAACTCATGAAACAGTCTTGGTCGCCTAGCATGCCAGAGGGGCTATTTATTAACTTTATACATACACTAGATTGTGTACAGTCAAAAATAAAATAAAATATAAGAAAAAAAATATATAATAAAATAAAACATGTTATGTTTGTGATCAAGTAACCGAATCGAAATCCGTCCAGTAGATTTTGCGTGATTGAGTAACAAACATCTTCACAAACTCACATCCAAACTTTCGCATTTATAATATCAGTAGGATTTATTATTACTTTTATTACATGCTGATATTATTGAAGATTTAGTAAACGTAAGTTGTAGTAAGTACCTATTACTTTTATATGTTCATAAACTTATTATTTTTATTTAAACTGGAGGAGGCCTTTACGCTTATAGAGAGGTCCTTAGAAAATTCAATATGATTTTAAATTATGATTTTTATTTTATTATTTAAAAAAAATCAATAAGACTTAATTTTAATTTCGATTTAATTTTGATTTTAATTTTGATTTTAATTTTGATTTAATGTGAATTTAATTTTAATTTGAGATTTTATTATTGATTATTGATTTTAATTTGAGATTTTAATTTTAATTTTTTACTAAGGATATGGATTGAATAAAGGCTTTTTTATTTTTATTTATTATTTTATAAACTTATTATTTTTATCCTTTTTCAGACGTCCTGCGTCCGGCGACGCAGACAGAGCCGACCGCACTTCGACATGTCTGACAGAGTCCGTATCAAATTCGAACCAGCCAGTCCAGTGATGAATCCCAATTCGGATGATGATGGTAATGATCCCTTTTTGGGGGGATAAAACGGGCACTTTGATGATTCAATGTGGTCCTTTTCGCATCCTTACTCTTTAAATGGTGGTCGTTTAAAATGTTTAAAATGTAATATTTATTTTTGTAGCTATTTTTGGTATAATTTTCTTGATGTAAAGAAAATTAAACCAAATTTCAAAGGGCATACATAAGAATGTATCATAATTATTTTTTCACATAACTTGCTTACGGTTCACTAATGTTTCACCAAAAAACCTTTCACAAATCATCACTTTATAAACTATCACTTAAAAAACTATACCTTTTAAAAATGTTTCATTTTACAAACTCGTTATTTTAAAAACGTTTCATTTGCAAACAGAAGTGCGTTCTTGGAAAGTAATCGGTCACCTAAGATAAGTAAACGAATAATTCTTGTTCTAATCCTCATTGTCGACATAGAGTACTTGTAAGATAACATACATGAGAGAGCTAGGTATCTAAAAGTTTTTGGGTTTTGGTTAACATTTTCGGGGGGTTGACATGTGGTTTGATCTACAAGGCTTTCTGAATTCGAATTTTATGACTTCGTATATTATATGACAAAGATTAGATGGGAGATAACATATATGGGATATGTGGTGATTGTTACTATCATTGTGAAGTAAATTTTTGGGTTACCATTTTCGGGGGATCGACATATAAGGACTCAATTTGCAGGAACAGTAGTTCACCCGTTACTAAACACGCAAATATAATAAGTTATGTGAAAAAATAATTATGATACAGAACATGCCATATATGGGCTAACCATACCAAATTGGTCGAGTCGGTTAAACGTCAGTCAAGTTGAAGTCAAGGAAACGTCTGTGAATTAGACATGTGCGCCGCTTTATACCAGACCGGCGGCGGCGTCTAGTCGTAAAATAGCCGGCGGCGGCGGCGTAATCGGCGTGAAATCGGCGTGGGGGAAAAATTTAAAAAAATTAAACAATATGCTTGTATAATCACAATATTTTAATTAAAAATCAACAATTGTTTCACATATAAACTAATTTAATAACCTACAGTAAGAAAATATATTGTTTTAAATGTTTATAATTATAACATCTTACTTACTTACTCCGCTGGCTCAGTGACCCCAAAGTGGATCTTGGCCTCCGATACGAGAGAGCGCCATAGACTCCTATTCTGCGCGGTGGCTCGCCAGTTGACCGCTCCCAGCTCACGCAGATCAGCCTCCACAATGTCTCTCCAATGGCGATATCTGGGGCACCCGACTGGGCGCCTGCCTGATGCCTTTCCCAGGTAGGCTTATTTGACGCCACGATCCTCCCTCATTCTCTCGAAATGACCAAGCCAGCGCAGTCGCTGTGATTTCATCACGCCACGTATATTCGGCTCTTTCACCAGCTTCTCTATTTCGGAATATTTCCGGACTCTCCAGCTTCCGTCTGGCTTCTTGACTGGGCCGAGGATTTTCCGGTAGATTCTACGCTCCGTTACTAAAAGTTGGTTCTTTTCTTTGAAACTTCGTCTTTCTTTGAACTTTAAAACAGTGGTTGTATTTTAATTTAGATACTTTCTGTTACTTTAAGACTGTTTTATCACTCTAGTGGACTCTGGTGTAGTACTCTCCATTTTGTTGAATTTAGGCCTAATCACAAGTCTTTTAGAACACTTTCAAACCTTTTAAATTAGGAATTAATTGACTTTACCATAGGCACAGAATTAATATAAGTATCTACTACGTACAGAAAGGAAGCTCCCTGACCCTCGTTTCTATGAAGTGCCCTCCCTGTGCCATTGGTCTGCTTCCTTGTAAGAGTAAGAAAGGACTGCGTTGTTGTTTATTTGAATTGGGAACAAAGGTACACATTTGCATGCACGTAGTATTTTCGACAAATCTCAAGTAGCGCCCCGATCTGACCGGCTACTTTGAGTGGAGGGGCTATGAAACTTTTATCTATTGTTAATATTACAAACAAGTAACCACCTAATGATTTATTATTTATTTAATTCTTACATACACATATCATTACAGGTACACCCAATGCGATAGTGTAAAAATAAGTTAGTTGATTTATAATGTATCTTATTATATTTTAGTACTTAACTACCTACGTAATGCGTAATTCTTGACTTATTGTATTATAACTTCTTTCAAGAGTTTTAAATCAATATGAAGCTTTACAATATTAAACTATAATGTGAATTAAATCAAAATGAATATAAAAATATATACAATAAATCACGCCGATTACACGCCGATAAACTCATCGGCGGCGGCGGCGCGGCCTAAATGGCCGGCGGCGGCGGCGCGGCGGCGCGGCGCACACGTCTACTGTGAATACGGGGGTTAGGGTCATTGGTGTCTATGGACTGCGGTGATTGCTTACCATCAGGCAACCCGCATGCTCGTTTGCCTACTATTCTATAAAGAAAAAAAAAAGGAAATTACTTTCGTGGTTAATAAATGTTTTACTTTAGAATGTTTAGATTTGAACTAATATTTGATTTATTTTCAACAAAATTCAACAAAAGGTACTGTGAAGATTATTTACATATAGGACAAGTAAGAATAAACGTAGTTATTTTTCTATTCGTGTAACAAATTTTATGAAAATGCGTCCAGTAGATTTTGCGTGATACTTACATCCAAACTTACGCATATTAGGGATAATGACTGGTTAAAAAATAAAATATATGATGCTATTTAAATAATGAAACATAATAATTGAACGCCACTTTAATTGATCAATTTTATTTATAACATGGTTTAGTATTTTTTACTTCTAATTAAAGTATATTGGGAATGCTTTTTGACTCCATTAAAAGTGACGTCACCGTTGGGTACCATCATACAAGTCTCATATAAATTATTGTTTTTGACATTTAGAAAAAAGTATCTAATTTGACTTGTTGTCATCTACCCTATTGTTACGTTATATAAAAAAATTGTCAACAACTTCCAACCAACCAAAGGGCGATGTAGCGCGCTATGCTCGGAGTTTCCCTGCGTGATCGAATCAGAAATGAGGAGATCCGTAGGAGAACTAAAGTAACCGACATAGCCCGCAGAATCGCGAAACTTAAGTGGCAGTGGGCGGGGCACATAGCTCCGTAGAACAGATAGCCGTTGGGGCAGAAAAGTTCTCGAGTGGCGACCACGAACCGGAAAACGTAGTGTTGGCAGGCCTCCCACTCGGTGGACCGACGACCTGGTGAAGGTCGCGGGATGCGCATAGATACGGGCAGCGCAGGATCGGTCGTTATGGAAATCCTTGGGGGAGGCCTTTGTCCAGCAGTGGACGTCTTTCGGCTGAGAGAGAGAGAGAGAGATATAAAAAAATAATTAACCAAACTATCTGTGCCGTTGATTTTTATTTTTTAATTTCCTTCTAAAATATTTTATTGTAACATCCTACATTGAAATATCTCCTTCACAGATACTCGATCAACTGTTATTCTCTACAACAAAGACTTGGACGAAGATAGTGAAGAAGACGTAAAGCCAGTGATCCTTTCCCTAAGAACCGAGGGATGTATTGAACTATCTTCAGACGAAGAAGCATCTCCAATGAGGATACGAGATCGTCGAACTTCGGCTGGACAAAGCAGCACAGCCACAGTTGCTACGTCTTTTAGTACAATAGATCGAAGATCTTCTGCTAGAGAAGTATCAAGCAATGCTCCTTCCACACTACCACGTTTAGTTCTTAGAGAAGTAGAAACACAGACTGATCCTGAAGAAAAGGCCACAACAGATGTAGCAACGAGCGTTGATGAGGAATTAGGCGCCAAAAAAGATATATCTGTTAATACTGATGTTAAAACAGCTGATGTAGGTATTAACGTTGATGTCGAAGAAGTGTTGCTAAATACTGTCGAAGCTATGGACGTAGATGAACCAGAAGATACTACAGTAGAATCATCTGAGAAAGATGAGGCGGCTAAAGAAGAAGCAGATAAAATATACTACCGATGCAAAATTTGCTCGTGTTACTATCTCAGCGTCAAATTGCTGTATAAACATTCAATGGCACAACATAACAAAGCTTTCAATGATGTTCAAAAAGTACAATACGATATGAAATGTCAATTCTGCAATTCTGCTTACGTTTTTGCAACGTACAATAAACACATTAAAAGCAAACATGCAGACAGATTTAATAAGAACGCAAACACACGTCGGAATGACCTGTCTGGTCCGTACGAATGTACCATTTGTAACATTAAGTTCCTATCGTACAATGAAGGCAAAAGGCATAGAAAAGTACACGCTAACGTCGAGCAAAAGTTCATTTTGAGGAAGATTCGCGACAATAATACTCCAACTTCTTCGAAAGCAGTGAAAGTTGAGAAGCCGCCAAGTCAAACTCCGTCATATAAGAACCCTATTCCAAAAGCTTTTCTGTTCCAATGCCCTAAATGCCAACTCAACTTTTTCAACTACAGAAATGGTTTGCGTCACAGAATTGTGTGTGAAAGGGGAGATAATAAAAATGGAGTTATAGTGAATTGTGCAAAATGCGAAAGAAGATTCCTTTCAGTGCACATTAGGGGGCATTATCAACAACACGAATGGTCAAATAATTTCAAAATTCAACCAATTGTTGACGGTATAGAACATAAAATTCTATACCGCTGTATGAAGTGTAAAGTTTGTATGGAAGAAAGAAGTTGTAGGTTGCACTTTCAATATGGTTGCAAAGCTGTTGGTATCCCTTGCACCCTGTGCACTAATAAGATTGATAAGGATTTTATGTCCAAACATAAGGAGGCTCACAGTCGTATGGGTCTGACTAAAGACGAAATTATATTAGTCGATGTTTGCGACTAATCGTATTTAAACTCCATTTTTTCCTACTAGTCCCATTATGTAAACAATTTTTTTTTTTTTTTATTCAGTATTCATTTATTAAAATATATAGTATAAGTGCTGGAGTCCTGTGCTAAGTAATAAAAACTTGTGTTACAGGTACTCCATACTTATAAAACTTAACTAAAATACATAAAATAAAATCTTAAAACTAGGTCACACGTATAGTCGGCGACGTGAGGCGCGCTGTATCAGCAGGCAGCCGTCCGCGGAATTTCCGGAAAACGACTCCCTGCGGCCAGAAGTCCTCCTTCATGAACTTCTCCAGGTGATGGGTCGGCACTCTCACCACAAATGAATTGAAATTCACCTTATGGCGAGATGCCAACTGTTCGACCCGGAGAGTGAAATTAGACTTCTTCAGCACGTAGTCGACGACATCCTCCACCCTCGTAGACCAGTGCAGTCGGGACACGTAGAGTTGCGTCGACTTTACTTCTGGACGCAACAGGTAGTTCTGTCCAGTCGGTGCGCTGCCAAGATGGTTTCGGCTGGTGGGCTTCTTCTTCCTCCGCTCTACTTTTATGAAGCCCTCTTCATCGCACAGGTCCTTATTGGGACCTACCTTCGCAGCCTTGATGTCCTTGCTAGAAGGTTTACGCAGGCTGTCTTTTTTACCCTGTAAGTTGGGCCGTCTAGATGGTGCGACGGCCGGGGGGGCGGCTACGGCGGCATATGCACGTGTCAGGGTTGATGTGCTCTGCCGTGGTGTCGGCTCCGCGCAGGGGTGGAGCGGGCGGCGGGGCGCGGTGCATCACGCGGCACGGCTGCAGGCGGCGACTCGAATTTCGCCGACTCAAAACTGTCGATAGATGCATTTTGCGCTCCACGATGTGTATTAATGTTGGAGGCCACGGGTGGTGACCTACATTCGGAAATATTACTTTTTAATTGTAATATTTCCGCACGTAGCCCCCGGATGGTAGTCTCCGATGCCTCCAATCTGTACTCCATCTGCGACAGGCTGGTCTTCAGGGCTGTGATGTCCTTCAACAGCCTGGACACGTCGACGAACGTCGGCACGTCGTCTGGGTCGGTCTCCTTGATCACGTTGATGATATCCTGGAGACTTCGTTCGCCTTTATCATCTCTCCTCCGAGATGGCATCTGCGCGGTCTTGCCGAGCACCTCGTAGAGCAGCGACTTGCTTCTGCAAATCTCCTCCACGTTGAAATTTGATTTGCAGATCTGCACGAGGCTGATCTCGTCCGTCGTATCCTTGACATGATCAATAAACGCCAATAGCTCGTTCACTATAAGTTGTTTAGAACTCATAGCGGTGAATTCAAGCAGCGGCCTAAGCCACGCAATTCGCGAATTAAAAATTCGTTAGTGCAGTGTATCTGGCGCGTGCGTCACGTAGCTCGCATCGCACTGCACTGATGACAATCTTACCATGTCTTGTTGTGATTTAACAACAATATAAATTAAAATAGACGTTAAATTACTTTCGTGGTTAATAAATGTTTTACTTTAGAATGTTTAGGTTTGAACTAATATTTAATTTATTTCCAACAAAATTCAACAAAAAGTACTGTAATTGTTTACATAATCGGACAAGTAAGAAAAAACGGTGTTTATATATTCACTAGTTGCATACCGTGGCTTCGCTTTTTCTGGGTAGGCTATAAATATAAAAATATATATACGAACAGATCACACAGATTGAGCTAGCCCCAAAGTAAGTTCGTGACTTGTGTTATGGGATAATAAACTCAACCATACTATATTTTATAACAAATACATATATAGATCCACGTGGCTTTCATAATCAAATCGGACCAGTGGTTATTGCAGAGATTAGGTCCAAAGTGGGTCCAAATTAACAAATATACAAACTTTTTTTGCTCTGTAATGAGGGTTGTTTAGAGGTAGAAAGCTATAGCAAAGATAATGTTATCACTACGTTATAAGCACAGGTTATAAGAGACGGGACTCTCATACAAAAAAGTGTCCGATACAAATGTCAAACGGTAAGTATAAGATGGAAACAGTCGGCCATCAAAACGCTACCCCGTTTCATAGATAGTTTTTTCTTTTGGAGTTGCGACCACGATAGGCTATCCGGAATTCCGAAGCAAAGCCAAGTGGTAGATATAGTATTGGTATATATATTAATTTTGATACATTTTATTATATTAGCTAGTAAGAATAATTTTATATTCGAATGCTACCAATTTAAGAATTTGTATATGAACAAAATGTTATATTGCTAAAATTCGTTGGTCCGCCAATCCAGGAGTGCTGGGTTCAATTCCCAGCTCGGGCAATTGAAAACATCCAAATTTTAATAATGTTAAAAATACGGTCTGTTATTTTCCAAAATCACAAAAAAATATTCCAAAATATGGGTCCTGTAACCTTCGATTTTCTTTTTTTATTAAAAGCAAACGGTATGTAGTAAATTGAGGGTTTTTGTGTTTTAAGAACATCTATATAAAATAAGTATTCCCTACTTTTCTGTATATTATTTTTTTAATTTATCAAATAAAAAAGTAAATAATTTCATTGTTTTATTTTATCTTTGTATTTGTACAATTACAGTAATATTACGTTAATCTAATATAATACACAGAATAAACGTGCGCCCAGGCGGTGAATCCTATAAATTTAAATATTTTGTCACTATAATAAGTCACAGGGCGGGCGCTTCATAGAAACAGGGCGTCAAATATACCTACTACTACTACAAATGAAACTGTATATCCGTGAACACGTCAATGTGTGCGTTTTCATAGTCACAACGTCCCAATACACACAAGAACGGGGGAGAAGTGCGGGGGGAGCCATATTGCGGGAGGGGCAGGGAGTTTCCTTTCTGTACGTAGTACATTCATTCTGTGTCTATGTACTAAACGCAATCAAACCGTGTCAACACAATGCAATTTATCGTTGTTCCGCTCACTAGATGGCGCCACTGGCGAGTGAGATCTGTCAGATGGTACAATACTGTCATTTGAATTTGACAACTGATGACAGTATTGTACTGACAGACCATTTTTTTCTTTACATGTGAAAATGGCCGACCCACGCCAATCTCCCGCGGGGACGGGAGAGAGGCAGTGTGGGGCTCGAACCCACTAAACCACATGGTGCGCCCTCTCGTCGCATAGAGTTGTGGACACAGAATCACCTGACTAAGTCCGGTATTCAACTGTGTCACTATCTGACAGACCAACGCCAACTAGTTAGCGGAAATACGATTACCCTTATTTGCGTCGATGTGTCTACAATGGCCACATAGATGAAATGATCCACTAGCTGACGCCCGCGGCTTCGCTCGCGTTAATCCTTTCTTAGCGGATGCCTACGTCATAACATCTACCTGCATGCCAAATTTCAGCCCGATCCGTCCAGTGGTTTGGGCTGTGCGTTGATAGATCACTATGTCAGTCACTCACCTTTGAGATATATATACAGGGTGTTTGGGTAAACACTTGCATCCTCTCTAGGGGTGAAAGTACTCATGAATATGAGCAACTTTTTATATGGGACCGACTCTCAAATCTCAAAAAAAAATCAGCTGTTCCATACATTTTACAATACCTACTCGCCCAAAATGTATGGAACAGCTGATTTTTTTTTGAGATTTCAGAGTCTGTCCCATACAAAAAGTTGCTCATATTCATAAGTACTTTCACCCCTAGAGGGGTTGCAGGTGTTTACCCAAAGATCCAGTATATAAATATTTAAAAATGAATCTTATGAGTGACGATATATGGTTAATTTTTAAATATTTAGGAAATCCTAACTAATATCACAGCAAAGCTAGTATTTTAAATGCGAAACTTTGTTACCTCTTCACGCATTATCTACTGAACCAATCTTCCTGGAATTTCGCATACACATAGTTAGAAGTACTGAGAAGGACATAGGGTACCTTTAATCCCGGGAAAAAGTACTGTTCCCGTGGGAAATTCACGCGGGCGAAGCCGCGGGCAAGCTAGTAGATTATATTTCGATTCGTCAATGTGGCTAGCGTTTGGGGATGCCAGCGCGAGCACCAGACGGGTGATCAGTCCACTTATGCTGGAACCATTTCACCCAATTCCCCGAGTAAGACATATGTTGTAAAGTGACGTCTTTGGAGAAAATGCAGCAGTGGAGTTTGTTGCGCCGCCTCTTCTCCACTTGCGCTTTGGAGGCGGTGGTAACCTTAGCTTTAAGTCATTTTTGAAGTCAACTAAGTATATGACGATTTAAAATTAATTTCATTTAATTTCATTGAATGATATTCATTCATGCCGCTAGTTGATCAGAACTACTTATTTAGAAAAGAGATAGGTAATTATTTGAATTGCTAAATTAATCAGTTGGCTGCGACATATAACTGTGAAAACCGCATCGAATTTCATTCAGTCGTTTTAGCGTGAAAGATAAACAAAAATTCGAAAAAAAATCATTTTGTCTTCGGCCCAATCCATTTTATCTTAAATACCTCCTATTCAATTTATTGATAATGACATTATAAGTACAATCATTTAGAACAATCGCTGTTCTTAAGATCATCGTTAGAACAATCACGAATCAGCTGCGATTTTTCACAAACGCACTCCCTAGCCTCCGATTCAGACATTGCACAGTAATGGCACTCTTTCGTTTCGAAAATAGACGAACACTTAAAACAATATTTCACTTCACTATTAGGCAACGCTAAAGTCTTACTTTCACCATTTTTAAGCACCTTATCAATTGTATCACATTTCTTCCTCACATTCTTACACTTTTTATAGAAATAGTTGATTTTACTCTGATCATCGTTCTTCACTTCTTGTTTTTCGTCGTTATCAACAATTTTGTACACGGTTATGTATTCTTTTTTACTTCTCTTTTCCTTTTCTTGAAAAAACTTCTTGATTTTATCCAAAATCAGCTGTGACGTATCATCCAATTCCTTATCTTCAACTTTATCAATGAATTTGATGTTTGTATCTGAAATTGTGTCTAAATCTTTCGATTCTTTTTTGTCTAACACCGGAGAATCCATTGAGTTGATTTTAATTTCATTTCTATCGAAAACTGTATCATTCTCTTGTGCATCACAATTTGTTTGTGTCATATTTCTTTGTGTCATTACATTTTTGTTACTAGAAGTTGAATGCATAGGATTTCTTTGCAATGGCGGCAAATTTTGTAATTGATAAAGCACTATAAATATCATATTCGTTTTCATCATATGATATAGGTTGACGAGTTTTGAGTCTTTCACTTCTACATAAAGTTAATTCATCAGGTTTATCCTGATTTTTGTTCAACAAACTACTCTCAGATTCAGTTTCCGGTTCCCTCGGCATTTCATGACTACCGATTTTGCGAATTTTACTTGTACTGCATTTTTCGTCAGATTTCAAACCATCTGATATAGGACCTGTACTATGAGACTTAGAAGACACTGATTTTATTACTTCTTTATCAGTTTCATCTTGGGAATATTTATTGTTACTCCTTCAGGTTTTAATGTAGGCCTGGATTCCATGAAATTAGTCTCATCAACTACAACGTCCCTTACAGTTTCACACCTTTCGCATTCTGTGTTCCAAACTTTGTAACCATTGGGTTCATAACCTACCAATATTCCTTTCCATGACCTGCTGTCAAATTTATTTTTATTGGCTTTGTTATGAACATACACAGTAGAACCGAAAACTCTGAGATTTTTAACACACGGTTTCCTATCGTGCCACATTTCATATGGTGTTTTGGAATGACACAAAGCTCTTGTTGGTGTAATATTTATTAAATGAACTGCAGTTAAAACTGCATTTCCCCAAAAATATTTTTCTAATTTAGCGTCATTTAACATAGCACGAGCTTTTTCAGTTATCGTACGAACCATACGTTCTGCTACACCATTTAATTGTGGAGTCCTAGGAACTGTTAAGTGATAGCTAATTCCCTTTTCTTTACAAAGTTTTTCATTTCGGTGGATAAATATTCACCACCGTTATCAGTATAAAGGTTTACTATTTTTAAATTAAATTTAGCCTCACTTTTAGCTACGTAATCTTTAAATGATAAGAACACTTCCGATTTATAAGTTAACAGATACACCACACAATAATGTGTAAATTCATCAACAAATAAAACAAAATAATAAGGTGTTATTGGACCACAAACATCTGAATGTACTATAAATAGAGGGCGTTTTATATAACTTTTATCTTTTTCTTTATAAAAAGGCAGGCGAGTCTGTTTCCCATTTATGCATGCTTCACATAATTTATCATTGGCAAAAACTCCTTGTATTTCCTGTACGTCATCAATCATATTATGACTTTTCAACTGTAGGAATTTCGTTTTACTCATATGACCTAGACGTTTATGCCACAACTCATAGTTATTTGAATGAACATTATATGCTTGGGAAATTGACTCACCTTTTATAGGAGGTATTTTAAAATCTACAGCAATCAAATTATTAAGAGTCTTACCTTCCATGATGATGTTACCTTCTTTTGAAATATGAGTGCCTTTTTCATCAAAAATTACCGTGAATCCAGCTTTTTGCATTTTGGTTACTGATAATAGGTTGTATGGTACCTCTTTACAGAATAAGACGTTGCTAAGTACACCTTGCACTCGCTTGTCACTTATTAGATTTATATTTCCTTTTTTAGTAGCTGAAATAAAGTGGTTATTTTTAGCAATAAAAATTTTCACGGGTGGATCTAAACATTCGAAAGAAGTAAATAAATCATCTCTATTGATGATATGATCAGAAGCTCCGGAATCTAATAAAAATCTTATTGTAGCGTTATCTCTTCCCATATTATGTGCTCCAATCATGAAAGCGAATCCTGAAAAAGAATTAGAAGTCGATGCCTCTTGCAGGGCAATCGTTTGTACTTGTCTAGTCCTTTCTGGAGCATTATTATGCATATATGATCTTTTAAAATAAATACAATCCTGTTTCTTATGTCCTTTACGGCCACAGTGATAACATTTAAAATTATATTTATTTGATTTCTTCAGCATTTTATTTTTCATGTTTTGTTGTGAATGAGAGTTGTATCTATTGTTCTTATATTTATCTCCGGTGTAGAGAACTTTTAAACTTGTGTCAGAACTTTCATTTTTCAGTTTTACTTCGTGATCAAAAAGACGTGTTTTTACGAAGGCAAGTGTAATGTTATCTTCTGATAATGTTTCTATGGCTGTGATGACGCCGTCGTATGTATTTGGAAGTGTAAGAAGTAAATGAGCCACTTTATCTGTTTCTTCTAATTTGGCTCCAGCAGCAGACAGTTCCGTCAACAAATCATCAAAAGTTGAAAAATGTTTTGTTAGTGGGATATCTTCTTTTAATTTTAATCCCAATAATTGTTTCCTCAAAGCTAATTGAGTTGCTACACTTTTTCTTTCATAAATTGAGTCAAAATGTTTAAATATGTCTTTTGCAGTACACTTTTTCACTAACAAAACTCAGGTATGAGTCTGTCAAATATTCAACCAAAACACTTTTGGCAGCCCTATCATTCTTTTCCCACTCAGCGGATCGCGTTCCAGGAATTTCATCATCGATAACACTGATTAAGTTTAGTTCGGCAAGCAATGTACGAATTCTAAATTTCCATACACTGTATTTTTCACCATCAAAGGGCTTAATGTTCCTTTTCAACTTTTCCATTGTCACAACTTTTAAAACTATGCACTAAACTTTTACTACACACTAGATTTTCACTATACACTACTAAATTGTCCTTATTTACACTGGGCCCATAACCTATAGGAGGTATGGGTCAAAATAAAATACTTGCAGTTAAAAACTATTGAAATAAATATTTATTTTATATTTCTTTTCCCTTGGAAGTAATACGTCCGTCTTTCAAGATCCCGTGACGCAGTGTGAGAGAGTCAACACATACAGTGGTTACATGAAGAGAAACAAAGAACCATTGTTAGGGGTAATATTAATTTTTGCAATATAGACTCCAACAAGTGGGTCCAAATTAACAAATATACAAACTTTTTGCTCTGTAATGAGGGTTATTGTTTAGAGGTAGAAGGCCATAGCAAAGAAAATGTATATCACTACGTTATAAGAGACGGGACTCTCATACAAAAAAGTGTCCGGTACAAATGTCAAACGAGGAACTGCAGTAAGAATGAGATGGAAACAGTCGGCCATCAAAACGCTACCCCGTTTCATAGATAGTTTTTTCTTTTGGAGTTGCGACCACGATAGGCTATCCGGAATTCCGAAGCAAAGCCAAGTGGTACATAGTATTGGTATACATTTTATTATATTAGCTAGTAAGAATAATTTTATATTCGAATGCTACCAATTTAAGAATTTGTATATGAACAAAATGTTATATTGCTAAAATTCGTTGGTCCGCCAATCCAGGAGTGCTGGGTTCAATTCCCAGCTCGGGCAATTGAAAACATCCAAATTTTAATAATGTTAAAAATACGGTCTGTTATTTTCCGAGATCACAAAAAAATATTCCAAAATATGGGTCCTGTAACCTTCGATTTTCTTTTTTTATTAAAAGCAAACGGTATGTAGTAAATTGAGGGTTTTTGTGTTTTAAGAACATCTATATAAAATAAGTATTCCCTACTTTTCTGTATATTATTTTTTTAATTTATCAAATAAAAAAGTAAATAATTTCATTGTTTTATTTTATCTTTGTATTTGTACAATTACAGTAATATTACATTAATCTAATATAATACACAGAATAAACGTGCGCCCAGGCGGTGAATCCTATAAATTTAAATATTTTGTCACTATAATAAGTCACAGGGCGGGCGCTTCATAGAAACAGGGCGTCAAATATACCTACTACTACTACAAATGAAACTGTATATCCGTGAACACGTCAATAACACGTCAATGTGTGCGTTTTCATAGTCACAACGTCCCAATACACACAAGAACGGGGGAGAAGTGCGGGGGGAGCCATATTGCGGGAGAGGCAGGGAGTTTCCTTTCTGTACGTAGTACTTATATTAATTCTGTGACTATGTACTAAACGCAATCGAACCGTGTCAACACAATGCAATTTATCGTTGTTCCGCTCACTAGATGGCGCCACAGGCGAGTAAGGTCTGTCAGATGGTACAATACTGTCATTTGAATTTGACAACTGATGACAGTATTGTACTGACAGACCATTTTTTTTTTTACATGTGAAAATGGCCGACCCACGCCTATCTCCCGCGGGGACGGGAGAGAGGCAGTGTGGGGCTCGAACCCACTAAACCACATGGTGCGCCCTCTCGTCGCATAGAGTTGTGGACACAGGATCACCTGACTAAGTCCGGTATTCAACTGTGTCACTATCTGACAGACCAACGCCAACTAGTTAGCGGAAATACGATGACCCTTATTTGCGTCGATGTGTCTACAATGGCCACATAGATGAAATGATCCACTAGCTGACGCCCGCGGCTTCGCTCGCGTTAATCCTTTCTTAGCGGATGCCTACGTCATAACATCTACCTGCATGCCAAATTTCAGCCCGATCCGTCCAGTGGTTTGGGCTGTGCGTTGATAGATCACTCTGAAATCTCAAAAAAAAATCAGCTGTTCCATACATTTTACAATACCTACTCGCCCAAAATGTATGGAACAGCTGATTTTTTTTTGAGATTTCAGAGTCTGTCCCATACAAAAAGTTGCTCATATTCATAAGTACTTTCACCCCTAGAGGGGTTGCAGGTGTTTACCCAAAGATCCAGTATATAAATATTTAAAAATGAATCTTATGAGTGACGATATATGGTTAATTTTTAAATATTTAGGAAATCCTAACTAATATCACAGCAAAGCTAGTATTTTAAATGCGAAACTTTGTTACCTCTTCACGCATTATCTACTGAACCAATCTTCCTGGAATTTCGCATACACATAGTTAGAAGTACTGAGAAGGACATAGGGTACCTTTAATCCCGGGAAAAAGTACTGTTCCCGTGGGAAATTCACGCGGGCGAAGCCGCGGGCAAGCTAGTAGATTATATTTCGATTCGTCAATGTGGCTAGCGTTTGGGGATGCCAGCGCGAGCACCAGACGGGTGATCAGTCCACTTATGCTGGAACCATTTCACCCAATTCCCCGAGTAAGACATATGTTGTAAAGTGACGTCTTTGGAGAAAATGCAGCAGTGGAGTTTGTTGCGCCGCCTCTTCTCCACTTGCGCTTTGGAGGCGGTGGTAACCTTAGCTTTAAGTCATTTTTGAAGTCAACTAAGTATATGACGATTTAAAATTAATTTCATTTAATTTCATTGAATGATATTCATTCATGCCGCTAGTTGATCAGAACTACTTATTTAGAAAAGAGCTAGGTAATTATTTGAATTGCTAAATTAATCAGTTGGCTGCGACATATAACTGTGAAAACCGCATCGAATTTCATTCAGTCGTTTTAGCGTGAAAGATAAACAAAAATTCGAAAAAAAAATCATTTTGTCTTCGGCCCAATCCATTTTATCTTAAATACCTCCTATTCAATTTATTGATAATGACATTATAAGTACAATCATTTAGAACAATCGCTGTTCTTAAGATCATCGTTAGAACAATCACGAATCAGCTGCGATTTTTCACAAACGCACTCCCTAGCCTCCGATTCAGACATTGCACAGTAATGGCACTCTTTCGTTTCGAAAATAGACGAACACTTAAAACAATATTTCACTTCACTATTAGGCAACGCTAAAGTCTTACTTTCACCATTTTTAAGCACCTTATCAATTGTATCACATTTCTTCCTCACATTCTTACACTTTTTATAGAAATAGTTGATTTTACTCTGATCATCGTTCTTCACTTCTTGTTTTTCGTCGTTATCAACAATTTTGTACACGGTTATGTATTCTTTTTTACTTCTCTTTTCCTTTTCTTGAAAAAACTTCTTGATTTTATCCAAAATCAGCTGTGACGTATCATCCAATTCCTTATCTTCAACTTTATCAATGAATTTGATGTTTGTATCTGAAATTGTGTCTAAATCTTTCGATTCTTTTTGTCTAACACCGGAGAATCCATTGAGTTGATTTTAATTTCATTTCTATCGAAAACTGTATCATTCTCTTGTGCATCACAATTTGTTTGTGTCATATTTCTTTGTGTCATTACATTTTTGTTACTAGAAGTTGAATGCATAGGATTTCTTTGCAATGGCGGCAAATTTTGTAATTGATAAAGCACTATAAATATCATATTCGTTTTCATCATATGATATAGGTTGACGAGTTTTGAGTCTTTCACTTCTACATAAAGTTAATTCATCAGGTTTATCCTGATTTTTGTTCAACAAACTACTCTCAGATTCAGTTTCCGGTTCCCTCGGCATTTCATGACTACCGATTTTGCGAATTTTACTTGTACTGCATTTTTCGTCAGATTTCAAACCATCTGATATAGGACCTGTACTATGAGACTTAGAAGACACTGATTTTATTACTTCTTTATCAGTTTCATCTTGGGAATATTTATTGTTACTCCCTTCAGGTTTTAATGTAGGCCTGGATTCCATGAAATTAGTCTCATCAACTACAACGTCCCTTACAGTTTCACACCTTTCGCATTCTGTGTTCCAAACTTTGTAACCATTGGGTTCATAACCTACCAATATTCCTTTCCATGACCTGCTGTCAAATTTATTTTTATTGGCTTTGTTATGAACATACACAGTAGAACCGAAAACTCTGAGATTTTTAACACACGGTTTCCTATCGTGCCACATTTCATATGGTGTTTTGGAATGACACAAAGCTCTTGTTGGTGTAATATTTATTAAATGAACTGCAGTTAAAACTGCATTTCCCCAAAAATATTTTTCTAATTTAGCGTCATTTAACATAGCACGAGCTTTTTCAGTTATCGTACGAACCATACGTTCTGCTACACCATTTAATTGTGGAGTCCTAGGAACTGTTAAGTGATAGCTAATTCCCTTTTCTTTACAAAAGTTTTTCATTTCGGTGGATAAATATTCACCACCGTTATCAGTATAAAGGTTTACTATTTTTAAATTAAATTTAGCCTCACTTTTAGCTACGTAATCTTTAAATGATAAGAACACTTCCGATTTATAAGTTAACAGATACACCACACAATAATGTGTAAATTCATCAACAAATAAAACAAAATAATAAGGTGTTATTGGACCACAAACATCTGAATGTACTATAAATAGAGGGCGTTTTATATAACTTTTATCTTTTTCTTTATAAAAAGGCAGGCGAGTCTGTTTCCCATTTATGCATGCTTCACATAATTTATCATTGGCAAAAACTCCTTGTATTTCCTGTACGTCATCAATCATATTATGACTTTTCAACTGTAGGAATTTCTGTTTTACTCATATGACCTAGACGTTTATGCCACAACTCATAGTTATTTGAATGAACATTATATGCTTGGGAAATTGACTCACCTTTTATAGGAGGTATTTTAAAATCTACAGCAATCAAATTATTAAGAGTCTTACCTTCCATGATGATGTTACCTTCTTTTGAAATATGAGTGCCTTTTTCATCAAAAATTACCGTGAATCCAGCTTTTTGCATTTTGGTTACTGATAATAGGTTGTATGGTACCTCTTTACAGAATAAGACGTTGCTAAGTACACCTTGCACTCGCTTGTCACTTATTAGATTTATATTTCCTTTTTAGTAGCTGAAATAAAGTGGTTATTTTTAGCAATAAAAAATTTTCACGGGTGGATCTAAACATTCGAAAGAAGTAAATAAATCATCTCTATTGATGATATGATCAGAAGCTCCGGAATCTAATAAAAATCTTATTGTAGCGTTATCTCTTCCCATATTATGTGCTCCAATCATGAAAGCGAATCCTGAAAAAGAATTAGAAGTCGATGCCTCTTGCAGGGCAATCGTTTGTACTTGTCTAGTCCTTTCTGGAGCATTATTATGCATATATGATCTTTTAAAATAAATACAATCCTGTTTCTTATGTCCTTTACGGCCACAGTGATAACATTTAAAATTATATTTATTTGATTTCTTCAGCATTTTATTTTTCATGTTTTGTTGTGAATGAGAGTTGTATCTATTGTTCTTATATTTATCTCCGGTGTAGAGAACTTTTAAACTTGTGTCAGAACTTTCATTTTTCAGTTTTACTTCGTGATCAAAAAGACGTGTTTTTACGAAGGCAAGTGTAATGTTATCTTCTGATAATGTTTCTATGGCTGTGATGACGCCGTCGTATGTATTTGGAAGTGTAAGAAGTAAATGAGCCACTTTATCTGTTTCTTCTAATTTGGCTCCAGCAGCAGACAGTTCCGTCAACAAATCATCAAAAGTTGAAAAATGTTTTGTTAGTGGGATATCTTCTTTTAATTTTAATCCCAATAATTGTTTCCTCAAAGCTAATTGAGTTGCTACACTTTTTCTTTCATAAATTGAGTCAAAATGTTTAAATATGTCTTTTGCAGTACACTTTTCACTAACAAAACTCAGGTATGAGTCTGTCAAATATTCAACCAAAACACTTTTGGCAGCCCTATCATTCTTTTCCCACTCAGCGGATCGCGTTCCAGGAATTTCATCATCGATAACACTGATTAAGTTTAGTTCGGCAAGCAATGTACGAATTCTAAATTTCCATACACTGTATTTTTCACCATCAAAGGGCTTAATGTTCCTTTTCAACTTTTCCATTGTCACAACTTTTAAAACTATGCACTAAACTTTTACTACACACTAGATTTTCACTATACACTACTAAATTGTCCTTATTTACACTGGGCCCATAACCTATAGGAGGTATGGGTCAAAATAAAATACTTGCAGTTAAAAACTATTGAAATAAATATTTATTTTATATTTCTTTTCCCTTGGAAGTAATACGTCCGTCTTTCAAGATCCCGTGACGCAGTGTGAGAGAGTCAACACATACAGTGGTTACATGAAGAGAAACAAAGAACCATTGTTAGGGGTAATATTAATTTTTGCAATATAGACTCCAACAAGTGGGTCCAAATTAACAAATATACAAACTTTTTGCTCTGTAATGAGGGTTATTGTTTAGAGGTAGAAGGCCATAGCAAAGAAAATGTATATCACTACGTTATAAGAGACGGGACTCTCATACAAAAAAGTGTCCGGTACAAATGTCAAACGAGGAACTGCAGTAAGAATGAGATGGAAACAGTCGGCCATCAAAACGCTACCCCGTTTCATAGATAGTTTTTCTTTTGGAGTTGCGACCACGATAGGCTATCCGGAATTCCGAAGCAAAGCCAAGTGGTACATAGTATTGGTATACATTTTATTATATTAGCTAGTAAGAATAATTTTATATTCGAATGCTACCAATTTAAGAATTTGTATATGAACAAAATGTTATATTGCTAAAATTCGTTGGTCCGCCAATCCAGGAGTGCTGGGTTCAATTCCCAGCTCGGGCAATTGAAAACATCCAAATTTTAATAATGTTAAAAATACGGTCTGTTATTTTCCGAGATCACAAAAAATATTCCAAAATATGGGTCCTGTAACCTTCGATTTTCTTTTTTTATTAAAAGCAAACGGTATGTAGTAAATTGAGGGTTTTTGTGTTTTAAGAACATCTATATAAAATAAGTATTCCCTACTTTTCTGTATATTATTTTTTTAATTTATCAAATAAAAAAGTAAATAATTTCATTGTTTTATTTTATCTTTGTATTTGTACAATTACAGTAATATTACATTAATCTAATATAATACACAGAATAAACGTGCGCCCAGGCGGTGAATCCTATAAATTTAAATATTTTGTCACTATAATAAGTCACAGGGCGGGCGCTTCATAGAAACAGGGCGTCAAATATACCTACTACTACTACAAATGAAACTGTATATCCGTGAACACGTCAATAACACGTCAATGTGTGCGTTTTCATAGTCACAACGTCCCAATACACACAAGAACGGGGGAGAAGTGCGGGGGGAGCCATATTGCGGGAGAGGCAGGGAGTTTCCTTTCTGTACGTAGTACTTATATTAATTCTGTGACTATGTACTAAACGCAATCGAACCGTGTCAACACAATGCAATTTATCGTTGTTCCGCTCACTAGATGGCGCCACAGGCGAAGTAAGGTCTGTCAGATGATACAATACTGTCATTTGAATTTGACAACTGATGACAGTATTGTACTGACAGACCATTTTTTTTTTTACATGTGAAAATGGCCGACCCACGCCTATCTCCCGCGGGGACGGGAGAGAGGCAGTGTGGGGCTCGAACCCACTAAACCACATGGTGCGCCCTCTCGTCGCATAGAGTTGTGGACACAGGATCACCTGACTAAGTCCGGTATTCAACTGTGTCACTATCTGACAGACCAACGCCAACTAGTTAGCGGAAATACGATGACCCTTATTTGCGTCGATGTGTCTACAATGGCCACATAGATGAAATGATCCACTAGCTGACGCCCGCGGCTTCGCTCGCGTTAATCCTTTCTTAGCGGATGCCTACGTCATAACATCTACCTGCATGCCAAATTTCAGCCCGATCCGTCCAGTGGTTTGGGCTGTGCGTTGATAGATCACTCTGAAATCTCAAAAAAAAATCAGCTGTTCCATACATTTTACAATACCTACTCGCCCAAAATGTATGGAACAGCTGATTTTTTTTGAGATTTCAGAGTCGGTCCCATACAAAAAGTTGCTCATATTCATAAGTACTTTCACCCCTAGACGTTGCAAGTGTTTACCCAAAGATCCTGTATATAATATTTAAAAATGAATCTTATGAGTGACGATATATGGTTAATTTTTAAATATTTAGGAAATCCTAACTAAGATCACAGCAAAGCTAATATTTTAAATGCGAAACTTTGTTACCTCTTTACGCATTATCTACTGAACCAATCTTCCTGGAATTTCGCATACACATAGTTAGAAGTACTGAGAAGGACATAGGGTACCTTTAATCCCGGGAAAAAGTACTGTTCCCGTGGGAAATTCACGCGGGCGAAGCCGCGGGCAAGCTAGTAGATTATATTTCGATTCGTCAATGTGGCTAGCGTTTGGGGACGCCAACGCGAGCACCAGACGGGTGATCAGTCCACTTATGCTGGGACCATTTCACCCAATTCCCCGAGTAAGACACCTATGTTCTAAAGTGACGTCTTTGGAGAAAATGCAGCAGTGGAGTTTGTTGCGCCGCCTCTTCTCCACTTGCGCTTTGGAGGCGGTGGTAACCTTAACTTTAAGTCATTTTTGAAGTCAACTAAGTATATGACGATTTAAAATTCATTTCATTTAATTTCATTGAATGATATTCATTCATGCCGCTAGTTGATCAGAACTACTTATTTAGAAAAGAGATAGGTACTTATTTGAATTGCTAAATAAGTCAGTTGGCTGCGACATATAACTGTGAAAACCGCATCGAATTTCATTCAGTCGTTTTAGCGTGAAAGATAAACAAAAATTCGAAAAAAAAACATTTTGTCTTCGGCCCAATCCATTTTATCTTAAATACCTCCTATTCAATTTATTGATAATGACATTATAAGTACAATCATTTAGAACAATCGCTGTTCTTAAGATCATCGTTAGAACAATCACGAATCAGCTGCGATTTTTCACAAACACACTCCCTAGCTTCCGATTCAGACATCGCACAGTAATGGCACTCTTTCGTTTCGAAAATAGACGAACACTTGAAACAATATTTCACTTCACTATTAGGCAACGCTAATGTCTTACTTTCACCATTTTTAAGCACCTTATCAATTGTGTCACATTTCTTCCTCACGTTCTTACACTTTTTATAGAAATAGTTGATTTTACTCTGATCGTCGTTCTTCACTTCTTGTTTTTCGTCGTTATCAACAATTTTGTACACTGTTATGTATTCTTTTTTACTTCTCTTTTCCTTTTCTTGAAAAAACTTCTTGATTTTATCCAAAATCAGCTGTGACGTATCATCCAATTCCTTATCTTCAACTTTATCAATGAATTTGATGTTTGTATCTGAAATTGTGTCTAGATCTTTCGATTCGTTTTTGTCTGACACCGGCGAATCCATTGCGTTAATTTTAATTTCATTTCTATCGAAAACTGTACCATTTTCTTGTGTATCACCGTTTGTTTGGGTTATATTTCTTTGTGTCATTACATTTTTGTTACTAGAAGCTGAACGCATAGGATTTCTTTGCAATGGCGGCAAATTTTGTGGTACAACATTTTTAACATCTTTAATTTCATTGTGATCAATTTTATTAGCTATTTCATTTGGCAATTCATTATATTTATCTTCTTTTACAATTTCCACTTCATTTGTATCTGTTGGTTCTATAGGTATATCAATATTTTCTAAATTTGACAACATTTCATCATTAACTAAATCGGTATCTAAATCTTCACTTCTGTCATCATCATATTCAATATTTTTCCTACTCTTTATACAACCCAATACGCTTTCGAGTTTTTTCCTTTTGTTCATGAATTTCGGATCTTGTTTTTTATTAGATTTGATATTTGTAATTGTGTCAGTTGTAGATTCAATATGTTTAGTTGTTTGTTCCGGACTTGGTGGTCTGGTGCAGATGGCATCTGAAATAGTAATAAGTAATATCATTCCATCAACATATTCATATCTATCGTAGGTCTGTACATTAACTTAAGATTAGCCGACTAAACTTAGGTTTATTTTTGAGGAGGCGATAAAATGTTTAGTCTAAACATTTTAACATAGGGCGGCAAACGAGCAAGCGGGTCACATGATGGTAAGCGATCACCACTGCCCATGGACTACTGACTGCAACACCATCAACAGAGTGTTGCCGGCCTATACAAGCATTAAAGAGTTAACATTATTATTATGTATTTACTTATTGGGGACGCCAGCGCGAGCACCAGACGGGTGATCAGTCCACTTATGCTGGGACCATTTCACCCAATTCCCCGAGACCCGTATAGGGTTTTGAGTTACCTGGTAACTCACGTTGGTGGCGACCCACTGAATCTACCTGTTACTTTGCAGAATTTTAACAACTGCCCTATTGTAATGTCGCTCAGATCATCCTCAGATATGGCGTCAGAGCCCAATACTTCTCTCCTTGCAGCAGCGTAGTTAACATTATAATGACAAACTTACCCTCCTCATAAGTATGGTCTGGTGGGTCCTCCCACCACACGGGGCTGGGGCAAGTTAGGATTTCCATCAGCCCCTCCTCATCTAAAGAGTCGCTGTCTTCTTCCACGGTGGGGACTGTGCTGGGCTGTGCGGTGATGAGAGAGTTGGGGTCTGCTTCTGAAACAAAGGTTTGATGAATCAAATTTGTTTTAGGGTTCCGTACAAAAATGAAAAAAACGAAACCCTTATAGAATCACTCGTGCGTCTGTCTGTTCGTCCGTCTGTCACGGCCAATTTTCTCCGAATCAACTGGACCAAATCAGATGAAATTTGGTAGGATGGCGTAATCTTGTGACCCAAACACAGATGTGCAAAGTAAATAAATATTTTTTTAAATAAGGGTCATTTTCGGGGGCCAATTAGGATTTAAAAAAAAAAATTAAACCTTACTGTGTTAATATATCAAATGAAAAGCTTGTTATGAGGATCTCAAATATATTTTTGTTATTATTGTAAAATAAATAGTTTTAATGTCAAAATCAGTTTACAACTTGAAAAGATATCAAGCTGCAGCAATAGAAATTAAATATAAGCTAGAAATAGTGAACATATTGAGTGCCAATGCTGCCAAGTAATTTACACGAATGAATTCTACTAATCCTAACTAATATTATATGCGAAAGTGATTTTGTTTGTTTATTTGTTACCTCTTCACGCTTTATCTACTGAACCAATTTTCCTGATATTTCTCAGACACATAGTTAGAAGTACTAAGAAGGACATAGGCAAGGGCGGATCCATAATTTTTCTCTGTCACAAGGACAGTGGCGGACTATGCATGTTGGAGGGTATGCACTAAATTTCTTAATTTGATATGCACTATTATGATGGAATTTCCCTCCACAGTAGGTACACAAACAACAGTATCGCACGTTTGTTATTTCTAAATTTGATATGCACTGTCATGGAATCTCCCTTCACAGTAGGTACACAAAAAAGCAGTCTAGGGAGGGCTCGTGCCCCCCCCCCCCCTAAATCCGCTACTGGACATAGGGTACCTTTCGTCTCGGGAAAAAGCACTGTTCCCGTGGGAAATTCACACGGGCGAAGCCGCGTGCAAAACTAGTATAGATAGATAGATA
>CM031574.1:1303353-1392526 GCA_018467065.1 Ephestia elutella | reverse complement strand
GCGGAAGTCCTTGTTGCTCGAAGGTCAGAGGTCTACACCGCAATGGCAGAAAAAAATAACTGTCTTCTTCAAGACAAATATGAAGGCGACAACCCCAAAGACTACAGGTATCTTTTTTAAACGCCGACACAAAAAGTAGGGTGTTAAAGTTTGACTTGTCATTGTATCTGTCTGTTTAAGTTTTTTTTTTTGTTTGGAAGATGACAAGATCGAGCGTGTTCTAAGCCATAGCAAATACTATATAAACTCTAGCGAGTTAATACGCACAGCTCTTGACATTTCTCATACATTGGTTTGGCAACTAGCCCTCTGGTGGCAGGAGGTGATCCTACACCGTTTATTTGCACTTTAACATGTTATATGTTGGTCCATCAATATTTAAATAATACAACTATGTTATATATGTGTAATTCCATTTAAATTTGTGAAATACACTGTGTTACATCAAAATAAATTCGCGAAATTTAAGAGTTTCATCAAACAACCGCTTCGTCCAGGAAGAGGCGCTAGTGTCGCATAAGTTGCCAATTTGTAGCCGGAGCTGCGCGTATTTGGCCATAGCCATAATCGGTTTAGCCGTTTAGGAGTAATGAGCTTTTTTAAACTGTTATGGGGTATTTGTTTATGTAATTTATTTATATTTATGTTGTCAATATCATTAGGATAGGTAAATAGCTTGTAACTGTTGTCCAATGATTTTTGTTATTTATTGTGAATACATATCATCATAGGTTTAGTTTGGGTTTAGTGATGTGCCGTATCCGAAATTTTCAAAGAAAGCGGAGAGTAAGTATTTCTTGGAAATTTCTCGGTTATACTTTTGGGAATGGAATATTGCCCTAAAAACCCGAGATATTTCTGAGAATTTTCGGAAAGGGGTTGTTGCACAAATGTAATTTGTGCAACAACCCCTTTCCGAAAATTCTTTTCATTTTTAGTTTTATTGATAGAATGAGGGTCATCGATTGTATTAACTTACGCTTACGTTCACTAGGTGGCGTGACTTGCGAGTATGGTGATGTCAAATAGTGCAAGTACAATTGTCATTTCAATTTGACACAATGACATTAGCAGCGTTGTACCATCTGACAGATCCTTATCTTTATACTTATCCTTATCTCTATCCTTACACTTATTACCTATGTAGTTTTAAGTAATCTGTGCTTATGTGTTGATTTCTGGCAAAGAAAAAATACACTAACGCGAAAAGAAGCGACACTTAAGCATGTGTGCCGTAAAATAGTTTTTGGCTTTGTGTGAGTGACTGGATGTGGGCGGGGGCGTTGAGAGGCGCGCGGGACGGAGAACCAACCTCCACGATGTTTATATTATTATGTCTTTCCTCAGGGCTGCTAGAAATGACGCGGTCTATCACTTATGTCAATCATGTCATGACCGGTGGGCGCTATTGTCAAACATTATAGAGTTTAGAGTTAAGCCAAAATTTAGCTATTTTTTATTACTCATCAACCCTAGTGTTGAAAATCCGGCTCAAGGAGTATTTTTTTTCTTCTATGGTCGAACTCTCACGTACAGGGACTCCCTGAAAACCTGGAAAAAAAAACTCCCTGTCAGGGAGTGTCACGGGTGTGCTTCTGGCACAGAATTAATATAAGTGCTTCTGGTGGAATATTTGAACGCTATTGTCCTCATTGATGTCGTACCTCTACCAACCTCTACTTTGCATTTTTATCTTTTACAGCTCCGCCAAGTGACGCACAGCCGGTTCAAATTAAAAAGGACAGAAGTTTCCTGCGCCTGGAAGAATCTTTAAGACTATTGGGTCAAGAATATTTAGACCTAAAAAAGCAGGCACTCAAGGGTAATGATGAATACATTAATCTTGAGCGTCAAACCAATGCCTTAGTAGAAGACATATCAAAGGCACTGGAAGACAAAAAAAATAATAATGCATAGGATTCATAAGTTGTTTTTCTGAAAATATTGTTTATTACATGAAAAAAAAACTAAAACAGTTAATACTTGTAACGTATTATAATCGTAAATAAAAAAAATGTGGGATGCCACCTCCGTGGAGACCCTGGGACCCCAAGGTCCCACCCCAAGGTGCGGATGCTAAAAATCTGTATAAAGAAATATCCGCACGCCTTGACGATGTCTCTGGGGACACTAGAGCTGGCGAATACTTTGGCCAATGATTAAGTTTGGCCATTCAAAAAGGTAACGTCGCCAGCCTCCTAGGTACCCTACCCCATGGCGTCAACGATTTAGGCTAATTTTTTTATTTAATGTAAATTATTAGTTATTATTTTTATTTTTTAGTAGGTACATAGTTTTAATATTAGATTTTAGTTTTCTTATTTAATTTTGTGTTTAAATGTAAACATATACATATACAGGGTGTAAAATGACCTCCGACATAGCAGAAACCCACGTAATCTCCCCATTAATATGAACATTTTTCTCCAAGAAACCATGCCTGGGAAATCAGTTGTTTCCGAGATAATGAGGTTCAAAGTTGAATTGAAAATTTTAATTTTATTTTGCAGATTTGTAAAATTTATCAAACCGTCATTTCATACTAAGAAACCTCATTAAAATTTTAAAGATTTCCCCATCAAAACTAACGCTAAAGTTTAAAACAAGCAATGAACGCGCTCACTCACACACAGCTGATGCCGCCCGCACTCACCGCCTCGCGCGGTCATTGACACCATGCAGCGGCCGCGGTTCGCTATAAACTCCATTTATTCTTACCAGGTGTGAACAATCTTACCATGTCTTTTTTTAATTTTACAACAATAATTAAAATAGCCTTTTTAGGAAATTACTTTCGTGGTTAATAAATGTTTTACTTTAGAATGTTTAGGTTTGAACTAATATTTGATTTATTTTCAACAAAATTCAACAAAAAGTACTGTGAAGATTGTTTACGTGATAGGACCGGTAAGAATAAATGGACTTTACACTGATTTTGATTATTTATTGATTTTTTTGATATCTAATTTATTGATTATTTTTCCCAGTCAAATTTTTACTCTGAAGTCTGAAGTGACTTTAATTAGGGTACCCTATGCAATGCATACGTAACGGCTATGTCGGACGTGATTTTACACCCTGTATATGTAAATTGTTATTTAATAAAAGTTATAAACTAAAAAAAAATAACATTAAAAGAATAAATGTAAAAAAAAAAAATGTTTTATATTTTTTATATTTTTATAAAAGTTTGTTAATTTTGAGTTAAATTTTATCAATGATGATCAATTTTATATGTTACATGTGATTATTATGTGAATAAAAACATATCAATATATTTTCTACGTTTATTAATTTTATATTACTTTTTGCGATGGCTGACCCTCTTGTCAACTCGTGAACGAGTGTTGCCAGGGGGAACTGGTCTGCTCATTTCATTGTGGTTTTATTATATTTATTTCTTATATTTTATTTTATTTTTGACTGTACGCAATGTAGTGTATTATATAGAATTAATAAATAGCCCCTCTGGCATGTTAGGCAACCAAGACTGTTTCATGAGTTTCTTTCGGCATTTCTTCTCAGCAGTGGTCGTTCCGAAATGCTAGTAGTTTGTAGCTTTGAGACATAATATATTATGATAAATAATTCGTTTCCGACGTGAAAACAGTTTCAATAAAAAAAATTGACTTTGACTTTATAAATCTAATAAAAAATGGTATCTTTTTTTTTTATTAAATATGGGTTTGCTCTTGACCACAATCGTGCCCGAGGACAGAGATGAGGTCTACGATGAAGCGAGCTTACCCAGAAGCAGCCTATTCACTCTGGTTTTGAAGAGAGTCAGGTTGTATGTGCTCGGAAACACAGACGCAGGTAGGGAGTTCCAGTGCTTTGCTGTGCGCATCAAGAATGATGACGAAAAGCGCTTGGTGCGTGCGGGGGGAATATTAACCAAGAAGGGATGATAGCCCGCAGTGCGTCTGGTTGTCCGGTTGAAGAAAGGGGCGGGGGGGGGGGGGGGGGGATTTTATCTTCAGAATAAAAAAAAATCAAATTTAATTCTTTATTTTTTAGGGTTGCAGAGGGGCTCACCAATTATGTTTTATAAAACCTGTGTCTGGTGAGTCCCGCTCTTTCGGTAACGTGACATAGCACAGTAAAGAATAAATACTAAATGCCTAACAGAAAGTACAAGTAAAGAAAGCCACTACAGAAAGATTTAGATTTTGGGATTTTGGCCAGGGTAAGAAGTCCAAAAGAAAAGGCGGCAAATTTAAAAAATCTACATGTTGCAACACTGACTATACACAGAATTAACAGAATTGATACTATGCTATTTTTTATTTTTATGTTCATGCTTAAAATGTTTATGACATACATATATGTTTAAGCAGCGAAGCGTGCTTATACTCAGGAATAAAACAACTTAATTACTATTAAACAAGGAGTGAGTGAATCCTTAATTTTTCTAAAGATTCTATTTAGCCTTGTCTTTCTAAGTAAAAGTTATTTCTATGCATATGTATCGAACTCGACAATCTTCAGTCAAAAAGGATCAAAAAGGGTACCTAATTAAAGCCTGACAAGGAATATAAAAACCCTCGCCATGTTGCGGAAAAGCAATAGAACTAATTTCTTATACTGGCAACTAATTTAAAAACCCACCTGCATGGAAGTAGTAAACAAAGGTACTTATTACTTCCATGCCCACCTGTCCTTGCTACTGTCATAATTTGACTTTCAATCAAGGGCGGATCCAGTAGGTATTTTTTTCTGGGAAGGGCACCGTTTTCTATTCTCGAGAATATTTCCGAGAAATTTTTAAGAAAGTTTCCGCTTGTTCTTTGAAAATTTCGACTCTAATTCAGGGTTTTTATATTCCTGGTCAATCTATATTTATAACTAGCTTTTGCCCGCGGCTTCGCCCGCGTGAATTTCCCACGGGAACAGTGCTTTTTCCCGGGATAAAAGTAGCCTATGTGCTATTCCAGGTCATTATCTACCTCTGTACCAAATTTCATCGAAATCCGTCCAGTAGATTTTGCGTGATTGAGTAACAAACATCCTCACAAACTCACAAATTCACAAACTCACATCCAAACTTTCGCATTTATAATATTAGTATAGATATTAGGCAATGCATGAAATTTTTTAAAACGCTTGATAAATTTTCTAGTTGTAGGAATAACATTCCTGATTAGCCTGTAAAAATCTTAGCTTTTTCTGTTTTACCAGTTAATAATAAAAAAAATTGTTTTTAATTAGCTCAACAATGGCGGAGCTACGGCTGTAAAGGATATTTTCTATGCCATGTAATATTAAAAAATGCAAGTGTTTCTTGTTACGTCAGTTTGAATGACTGTGATTGTCACAATGACATAGCATATAATTTCTTTGCATAGCTCTTAGAAACGACAGACATTAAATGTTATTAAAAGGACTCTTGCATTTTTTTAAATCTCATGGCATGAGAAAAATCCCTAACAACCATAGCTCCGTCATTTTTGAGCGAATTATAAACAATATTTTTTTACAATTAATTGGTAGAATATAAAATTCTAAGAGTTTTGTAGGCTAATCAGGAATGTTATTCCTACAACCAGAAAAACATTCAAGCGTTTTAAAAAATTTCATACATTGCCTTACGCTGAACAAGGCGCTGTTTTGCTGTAAAGCTGAACCGCAGGTGATATCTCTTGTTTTGTTGTGGTTGGTAGGAAGGCAGATTTAAAAAAACACAGGTTTAAAAAAATATTACCATGGAAGTATTAAGTACTTTGTACAACTTATTACTTCCATGAATATTACATATAATATCAAAATTCAGAAAATGAGTAGACCTCTAACGTCAATGTCACGACCCTGACAGGCAAAATGTGTTGCCATATCAAAGTTTTGCAAAAATAGCCGTGGACAGCTTTCGTTGGCCAGACGTATCAGTTGGCTCTGCATTAGTTTTATAAATATGTGCCGTTTCCGAAACTTTCAAAGAAAAAGCGGTAAGTTTCTTGGAAATTTCTCGGAAATAATCTCGAGATCTGAAATTTTTTTTAAAAACCCCAGTTTCTGAGAATTTTCTGAAATTTTCAAGGGAAGTTCGGGAACAGGAAATTTCTCGGCGGTACAACGCTAGTTTTGTATGATCGTTTGTCTGTGTGTTAATAATAACTTGAGAAAAATAGAGATTTAAACGATATGTTGGACTTTTTCAGTTCTTTCTGCACAATCTTCACATTGATGCAAAGTTTTTGTCCGTATGAAACTCACACGTTTGCTCTTCAGATTAAAAAACATAAGCTAATGTCAATGTCAAATTGATAAGTGTCAATGTCAAACTTAGTTGCGCATTTTCGCGGGTTTTTTCTGTTGTCTGCTGTGTAGATTCTGTGATTTATTTTAGTGTTTATTTTTGTTACAAAACCTTTATCAACTATTTTTATAAGGAAATAATACCTACTACACAAATTAAGTAATAACTGCGTGCAATCATGGCAAGAACAAAAGCATCAGTTGGAGCGAAGGGTACGTATTAATTTCTTTCCATTTTCTGTTCTCATTATCTACTCAAAAGTACTTCCGTTCTATCTAATAACGCTAATAACATACATTCTTCCTGCTGTGCGTGTATTATTAAAGTATCAAAGTAAACAATACGCTTCTACAAACAAAAAAAAAACAATCACTATTTTGCGATTCTAAAATTTAAGGTAAGTTATACGAAGAGCTCGAAATTTTTTGAAGAATAAAATATGTCAATGATTACCACTCGCCCCTTTATCGTTATATAGATATGTGCACTCAGAATACTTGCATTTTTCACTTTCAACATGTTTTTCTCAACATGACATTGACAAAATGATCACGATTAAAGCCACAAATTGATGTGTGAATGATTGAAAAGTGATGTGTTTTTGCTTCTAGTTGCATCAGGCAAGAGCAGCAAGGCCCGCTGTAGTGTTGCTGCAGCTCCAAGCATCTCCGTGGCATCGGGTAATTATAAATTTTCTCCCATCTATCCTACCACTATCATATCGAGCCAAAATGGCAAAATTATATCTTCTTTTTATTTATAATTCTATTATAAATGTTAGGATGAGAATGTAATTCAATCACGCAAAATCTACTGGACAGATTTCGATGACATTTTTACGAAAATACTGGGAATAGGGTACTTTTTATCCCGAAATTCCCATGGGAGTGGAGCCCTGTGGCGCAGCTAGTAAAGGAATAAGTTCTCAACAGGTAGCTGCGATAAATCATCAAAAAGTTCCTCCGGAGGCAACCCAGTCTGTCCGAGGGAGACTCCCAAATGGCAGAAGCCTATTACCAATTTCTTCATCAATGCGGAGACTAATAGGAAAGCTCCAGAGCCCGATGACCCTGACGAAGAGACAGGTACACAGCATTTTAATTTTTTTTATTCACTTATTTAACTCTCAGCCGAAAGACGTCCACTGCTGGACAAAGGCCCCCCCCAAGGTTTCCACAGCGACCGGTCCTGCGCTGCCCGCATCCATGCGCAACCCGCACCTTCACCAGGTCGTCGTCGTCGTTGTCCACCGAGTGGGAGGCCTGCCAACACTTCGTTTTCCGGTTCGTGGTCGCCACTCGAGAACTTTTCTGCCCCAACGGCTATCTGTTCTATGAGCTATGTGCCCCGCCCACTGCCACTTAAGTTTCGCGATTCTGCGGGCTGTCGGTTACTTTAGTTCTCCAACGGATGTCCTCATTTCTGATTCGATCACGCAGGGAAACTTCGAGCATAGCGCGCTCCATCGCCCTTTGGGTGACCTTGAGCCTTCTTATGAGGCCCATAGTAAGTGACCACGTCTTTAATATTAACAATTAAAACCCAGAATTATTTAACTAGACCCAAAATTATTCTTGATCTCCATTGGGGTCTGTCCTGCGCCATCTCCTGCCAGTCAAGTCTTTCTGGACCTCGTCTGACCATCGATATCAGAGACGGCCGCCTGGTCTCCGACCTTTGAGCTTTTATCTATTTATTTAAACTTTATTGTACACACATACAAAAGTACCGTACAAAAGGTGGACTTAATGCTAAAAGCATTGTCTGACAGTTAAACCTTAGGGTTGAGCAGTGAGTTCATGTGGGTGTGTGGCTTTCCCAGATACGCCTTTTTACACGACTGACCAAAAAACGAGTGTTATGTTTTCAGGGTCCATTTTTGTATGTAAGTTTCTTTATTCCACCGTAAGTCCTGAACGGCTTAACAGATTTTGTTGTAAGAGGCATTTTTAGATTCCTTGCATTCCTCCGAGTGACATAGGCTATGTGAGTTGTCAGTCGTGTTTTTTATTTTTAAATAATTAGCTTGTTACTCCATGGATTTCCTCTCCACGTGGCCAAGCCAGCGAAGCCTGCTTTAGCCTCGCCGATGATATTTGGGTCTACCACTAGCTCCTTATTTAATTATTTACCTAAAAAAAAACTTTTATACAAAGTAAAAAATTCACAGACTGAAATACACAGCCTGTTATGAAGAGCTAGAAATGAAACCAAGTTCATAGAAAATCAAAATTTTGCAAGCAATTCTTTATAGTGTAAGTGAGCATTAAGAAATTCTACTTTTTGTATTTTGTACAATAAAAAACACTTTATCCCGAGAAAAAGCTCTGTTCGAGCACATAGAAGGTAAAATAAACACATAAAAATAAACGTTTGAATTATTTATTAAGTATCTACCCTTTTTCTTATCAGTGTGTTATAATTATAAATATGCACTACCGGTGTCAGATTTAACTTGTCGCCTAAAGGCTGACGTGACATTACGACTACCGCTATCTAGCGGCAGTAGTCTTATTTACATTAGTAAATTGAAAATAAATTGTAAATTGCAGTTAGTTATTTAAAGTCAATTGATTTTATTTAAATAGGCATAAAAATAGCACTTTTAAATAGTCATGTTCTTGTTTTTTAGTTAGTTGACGTCATAAAATGACTTAAAGCTAAGGTTACCACCGCCTCCAAAGCGCAAGTGGAGAAGAGGCGGCGCAACAAACTCCACTGCTGCATTTTCTCCAAAAACGTCACTTTACAACATATGTCTTACATATTCATTTTCTCATATTCACAGCAACCTCTTCAAAATCTAAGCCAAAACGCAACATAATAGAATCAGACGAGGAAGAAGAGGAACCACCAAAGAATAAGGAGTTAGATGAATCAATTATCCTCGAACCTTTGACCGGGGAGAATAGCCACAAACTTGACGAATATTACCCCAATAACGGGGTAAAAGGTAAAGGAGTGGGGAAGAAGACGAAAGGAAAAGAGAACGTTGATAATAATTTGAGGAAAAAAAGAGATTTGGAAGATATAGTCGAAGAGCAGGCGAGTAAAAAAGTTAAAGTTTGTTGATTTAGATGATTTTAGGTTGAGAATTGAACTGATTTTTTCCGTATATGTTATTTCGAGAAGATCCTTGAATCATGTCATTAACTAAATCATCATCAGCTCTGCTGAAACTGGTCATCAGTACATATAATAAAACTGTAACTGGTCTGTGGGTCTACATAACAGATATTTAAGAAAAAAAATATGGGGGTCTTTATAGGGCCAATAAAAGCAAAAACTATTTTTTTTTTTTATTTTTCGGTTCCTGTCCGTATGTTTGTACGCGCTTCACGCAAAAACTACTGGACCAAATTTGATGCGGTTTTCACTGTTGTATTGTTAAAGGTCTAACTTAAAATCTGGCATAAGTTTTATCTTGATACGTCGTCGCTTAGAACCGATATTAACAATAGTTACGCGCGGACGAGTTCGCGGGCACAGGCTGGTATCAAAAAAACTTTTGTTTGGTAATCCATACTAATAAATGCGAGTCTGTCTGTTACGCTTTTACGGCTAAACCGTTGGACCGATTTTGATGAGATTTGATTTTGGATATAGTTGAAGACCCGGGGTCAAACATAGGCTACTTTTTTCAAAATCAAATTTTGTATGAAAAACACAATGTATACTTTTTATTACTATACTATTACTGTTTTACTTTTTATTTTTGTTACTATTCAGCTAAGCGTGGCCTTCGAGTTTCACGACTCTTGGCTCTGTCTACCCCGTAAGGGATAAAGACGTGATTCTATGTATGTATACTTTTTACAACAGTTAGTAATAATCTTTTCCTGACGAGCCTTAAAAAAACACATGATCGATAATTATTAATTCAATTAATAAAATGTTTAATTGAAATTCTTTCAATTATACTTCCCATCACGTGAAAAGGCCGCTGGTAGGGTGAGGAGGGGGTGAAACTCGCGCTTGGGTACGACTGACGAACCAATCGCGCCGGATGAGTCGCCGACCAACGTGAGTTACCAGGTAACTCAAAACCCTATACGGGTCTCGGGGAATTGGGTGAAATGGTCCCAGCATAAGTGGACTGATCACCCGTCTGGTGCTCGCGCTGGCGTCCCCACATAGTAAATAATAATAATTATTATTAGCTTCACAAACTGACATATCTAGTTTGATGAGTTCAGCTGGGCCTGAAAACAATCATTTAGACAATCTTGTGATGAAATAAGTATTATTATTGATCTTTTAATCATTTTCGTTATATATCCTGTAACAGGGCCAGTTACCGGTAACGAATTCTCATATAATGTACCGTAACATTCCAGTTAGGGATTTTTTTTTTCTTCATTACAATTACCTCTAATGACGAATGAAACCTTTTACTAATTAGGCTATGTATCCACTAGGCAACATTATTATTATTATTTTTTTATTTATTCATCATCATCTCGAATCGAAATGGCACAAATTAGATTTGTTTCAACCAGTATTTTGAATAATCCATTAGAAATACATTATTGTTATTTTTGTTTTTCACCTTCACCACTAGATGGCGCTGGGCCAATATTAACACGCGCTATGGTTTCGTTTTCTGTATTTACATAGTCTGGATGATGCTCCAGCCCATCGAGTGTTCTTTCCTATTTTATGGTGTTGTGTGATTAATAAAGTGATACTAGTGTGTTTGATTTACTAATTTGTTTATTTATTTATTTAAATACAATGGTATATAATTTCGTATTTCGTTACATACATATCACGCCTTTTTTCCGTGTGGGTGGCAGAGACTAGCGATGTCCACTTGCTACGATCCTTACAGATCTCTCTCGCTTCCTCTACACTCATCACTCTCTTCATACATGCTCTCCGGTTATGGGTGCTCCTAATATCTCCCTTTTAAAGGAGGTCCGCAATCTGGTATGTTGCCTATTGGATGCATTAAAGGTATATATTAAAAAAGGCATTGGTTACTTTTTGGTCTATGTAGTATTAAATGATTAAATCAAAAATTATTGTAACTGTTATTTTTATAGTATTTTTGTGTACCAAATGTTAACCCGTTGAATAGTGTTAAGTTTGATATGAATTAAAGTTTGTACATGTACCTACCTAATTTGTTTTTTTTTAACAAGTCCATAAAAGTAGGTGGCGGTTGTATACAAGGTATAACGGAATACCTATATGCATATCGATTGTGCTAACTGTGATAATGGTTTTAAACTAGTTCCAGACAGTCTTGTATGTTTTTATTTTTAATTTTAAGAAAACCATACAAGCACACATTTTCCCAATTTGAATGAGCGATTTTTCTGACAGCTAATTAAGAAAAAAAAAATCAGTATAAAAAAGTCTCAACAGATGGCGTTTTATGAAAGCCGAGTCGTAATAATGGCTGAACCTATATGGTGCGCTTTTTCTTGTCAACCAGAGGCAGAAAAAAAAATCACATAACAGTTTGACAGTTGCACAAATCACAATATAGATACTTTTTAGTTGTTTTTTTTACTAAGTTTTATTTTTTTTAAATGCTAATCCCGTGAATTTTTTGCTTTTTGTATGGAACTTTTTCTCTTGCCTTTTACTAAGCGCCATCTATGAAGTCATCTGGAACTATTTCTTTTTTTAATTTGTGTCACGGAAAATCCCTCATTGGCACAACACTATTCACCACTATGACAGTAAACAGCTGTTGAATTCAAGGTCAATCATCTACAATTATTAAAATTAAATCACACCTCCTTGACTCGGCACCTGGTATTGTAATAAGTTAGAATTTGCGAAAGAGGTTCCGCACTCTTTTTTTGCAAATGTCTGAAGATTTGTCATTCTGACAAGATAAAAAAAGGTTTTGACAAAATTTCCAAATGAACTCTGAAAAAGGCGTCTCTTCTACCTTGTTAGGCTGATATGTGATCCTGGTATGGTCAAAAATTAAATTTAAAAAATATTACGCGTGTTCATAAGATTAAATATTGGTTTAATACAAGGGATCCATGGAACAATGGGAGGTTCATTCGGAAAAATATCCTATTTATCAGCAACACCGACTTCGTGGAGGTCCGTGTTGCTCTATGTAGGATATTTATTTATTTTGTACTAGGACAGCAGAATCAAAAAGGTGGTGTGAGTTTGGCTAATAAAAGACGGGACTGGACTTTTTCCGAAAATGTACCTGGCAGGATAGCACCAATTTTAAAAAGTAACTGTCACTATTAGCCTGAGTTGTTGACTTGTCAAAGTGAAAAATATTTATGCGAGTTATTTGATTTCTAATTAAAACATGATGAAAATACTGAAAAGCGACTTGCGAATGGTTCTTTTTACAATGATTAATCAATTTAAAGTAAGGTAATTAATTGAAAAATTCCCGCCGCTGTGCTGCGCCGCTCTGCACGTGTAGGCGGTTTCTTTGTGAAAACATTGGTAAAAACTTTCAAAAGGTGACGAAGGCGGATACTGCTCAAAGTACCAGGTTTGCATAGAAACCGAGAAGGTGAAATAATTTGTGTTGTGATATGTGTGTGAGCAGTGCAAAGGCAACCTTGACATTGAAATATCCTGAATAGTGATGTGCAGTGTTTGTTTACATGGCAAAGATTTCGTTTTATCATTTATTTTTTTAACACTCCTTTTTAAAAGTGCTGAAAATAATCTGAAACTTCACATAAAGGATCTACCCACGGTAACGAATCTTTCTACTTTGTATAGTAATACCCTTTCCGTTACACCTTGTATATGTATATATTTAACAATTATAAATACGAAAGCGAGTTTGTTTGTTATCATCAGTTATATTACGCTTTATCTACTGAACCAATCTTCCTGAAATTTCGCAACATAGAAGTACTGAGAAGGTCATAGGGTACCTGTCATCCCGGGAAAAGGCACTGCTCCCGTGAGAAATTCACGCGGGCGAAGCCGCGGGCAAAGCCAGTCGTATATAATGCTTTCTTATAGTTTGTAGTTTGTAACAAATTCAGCGTGGTGTGGGTAGTATACAATAAAATTCAAAATTAAGGGGTATACTTGTTATTTATTTAAAACTAATGTTCAAAATGTTGGTAGAAAACTGGAAAACTACAAATACACCAACAAACGGATATAAAAAGTTACATTATTTTTAAGACATACAAATATGAGTCATACAAAACCAAACTATTTTCTGATATTTATCTTAAAGTGAAAATCTTAAAAGAAATTTTAATTATGTAAGTACATTATATAAATTATATAAAAATAAATTTGGAAAATAATAATAAATCACAATTATAATGTCATTTATAAATGATGCCCCATAGGAGTTTCTTTTCGTTTATATTTAAAACATATATTCACGACACGGTTCACACAATGTTTATTTCAAAGAATAGGTGAAAATATGATGAAAGTAATATTAAAATGTAATAAATATTATATATTATATATAAATTTTTAAATTGTTACGTCGCAAAATGTCCTCTGGTCGCAAAATGTCCCTTTCGCAAAATGGCCCTTTCGTAAAATGTCCCTTTGGCAAAGTGACCTTTTCTCAAATTTTTTATATTTTACAAAATGTTGGCCATTAGGCGAAAGGGACATTTTGAGAAAGGGCCGTTTTGCGAAAAGGACATTTTGCGAAAGGGACATTTGCGACGTAACGAGGCAAAAGCCAGTACTATATAAAATGAATGTAAAAAAACCTATAAGACACCTCTAACTTAAAAATAATATGAATTCCATTATGAATTGTTTAATATAATTTTAATTTTAACTTAACATATATAATACTTATTCTTATATTGCTATATCAAACTTCAATATTGATCGAAATTATTTTAATTAGGATATTATACCAAAGAAATTAAAATAAAGTGATATGATCTCTGTACGACTTCTATGTTTTGTTACGAATTCTTTGGATTTTTAGACTCAACTGAGGCACGACATCTACGTTAGTAATTTTTAGAATCAAGGCCAGAAATATATTGCTGTCCTATTGCTTATTTCTTTATCAATGATAAAATTATTATAGATTTAGAATATACTAACAACTTCTTTATGTAAATTGGCAGAGAAAAGTGATCCTTATGATGTTGGTTATATAATAGGCTTCATTATAAAAGTTAACAGAGCAGAAAACAAAAAAACCTACATACCAATTAATTCGTTTTTGAATTTAAAAAATTCAATTGAAACCAACAAAAATGGAACATTTTTCTGCGCATTTGATTTTGAAACGGAGATTGTATAAAAGCCTATTCGTATGAATTACAATCCAAACGTTTAAAATAATTTCGACCAATAAATTAATATTAAAACAGATTCAAATAAAAATGGGATAAGCAATTGATAAAATCGGTAGGTAAGTATTTTTAGGGTTCTGTACCTCAAAAGGTAGAAAAAGAACCCTTATAGGATCACTTTTATGTCGGTCCGTCTGTCTGAATATTTTTCAGATTAACGCATAAAGATATCACGTTGAAAGTATCGAATACTCGGGTCTTAACTTTTTCAGCAATAAAATAAAGGTTCTTCCAGTTGACTTAGAATCATGAAATTTGGCAAAAAGCAAGGTCTTACAGTAATTGTATAGGAATAAATCTGAAAACTGTAAATATTTAGTAGAAAACCAGAAAAAAAGTGAATTTACTATCACAAACTTATCATTTGCGCTTGATGCAAGTATGAATCTGTATGAACGTGTCTAGGGATCGAACTGCAAAGTTAGGTTTGTTTTTTTAGGTAGGGCAATAATGTGAGATGCTGTGCGTGTACGGAACCCTCGGCGCGCGAGTTTGACTCGCACTTGCCCGGTTTTTTTTTAATTAGAGGGAAAACAGTTTGCTTTAAAACTTAAAATCTTTACTTGTATCACAATAAAAAAAAATCTTCTTTTTACAAATCCCATTCTTATTTGACTCTAGCACTTAAACTAATACAATTTTAAATATTAAAACTACTCAATATTCGTAGAAATTTTGAGCTGCATCTAAATCGATGGGATTTTTGCCAATGATAAATCATTATTTGAAAAGAAATATGGATTTCTTACTTTTTAGAGTTTCTATTTGTTGTCATGATTTTTTATTATTCACACAAAAATTCTAGTACAATTGAATATGTATTTTTTTTATATTATTATATTATGTTGTCTATTTCTATTTATAAAAACCGTCACTATATTAAAATTTGGCTGCATTATTGTTTCAAACAATCTCTAATGTCAAAATTCTTACAATATTCTAATGAACTACATTCAATTTTTTTTTTCATTTCTCGTATTCGGAAAGTAGTCTTTGTTTGATTCGTGGAACTAATAGTTGCTTTCCTCCCTAGGGCGGGAATGGATATTAATTTGTAAGCCGAACCGAAGTCCAAAATCTCGGTTTTATTGTCAATAAATATAAAAAACTACAGTTTTTACACGACTGACCAAAAAAGGAGTGTTATGTATTCAGGGTTCATGTATGTATGTATGGAAGTTTCTTTATTCCACCATAACTCCTGAACGGCTTGACAGATTTTGATGTGAGGTATATTTAGATTCGTCGCATTCCTCCGAGTGACATAGGCTATGTGAGTTGTCAGTCGTGTTTTTTATTTTATAATAATTAGCTTGTTTACTTTCCTTGTACATGAAATTAAAAGTAGAGTTTTCAACACGGGCAGTTTTCAATTCCTACTCGGACTACAGCTGTAAAATCTAAAAAAACCTCGTGTATTGATTGAAAAAAAATAGAATAAAAAAAAATTACGGCGAATTATATCCCATTTGCCGAAGTCCAAGCTTTTTCGGATGATCTCAGAGACCGAGTAATCTTTTTAAACAATCTTACATATTATAATGCGAGAAACTCCAAAACGTTTCCCCAATAGATGGCGTGATTCGCGAGTTTAAATCACGCGGGCGACGTCGCGCACAAAAGCTGCTTAAATATGATTTAGACTTGATCATAAAATGCGAATAATCACAAACTTTTATCATTATTATACTATTTTAACATATAATTTTGAATAAACAGAACTGCCGCTGACTCTGAAACTCCTAAAGGCCCATTTAGGCACTTCGCACACGCAGCCGTTAAGTTGGCGTTGAGTTGCACGCGCGTCGAACGACAGCGCAACGACCACGTACATCTTCAAACAAGTCCGCACACGAGGAGTTGAGGCGGCGTTGCGTATGAGGATTTTAAAAACGGCAGCCGTCATAACGGCAGCCGTTGCGACCTGGCGTTAAAATCCTCGCGTGAAAATATTTTGATTATTTATTTTTTCAATACTAGCTATTGTCCGCGGCTTTGCCCGCGTAAATTATACACCAAAACTTTTCTCATGACCTACCCCGTCCTTTGGTGAAAACCGCACGAAAATTCGTTCACTAGTTTTTTGAATTTATTGGAAACGGACAGATAGACAGACGCGGTGGGGGGACTTTATTTCATAATAAGTAAGGATACCACAAAAAATTCGTACCCTTGTCTATAAAATCGTATAAGTAGTATTAAAAAGTGTTTCTCAAACAGCTTGGTCAGACAAAAATAGACTGGCTGGACTGGTAGGTATATTTAATTTTTACTAACTTTTGCCGCGGCTTCTCACGCATAAAGTATATACCAAATCTTCCTCATGACCATACACAGTGTATTGGCGATAACCGCATGAAAATTCGTTTAGTAGTTTCTGAGTATTGCATACAGAAAGACAAACAAAGAAAGGGACTTGATTTTATAATATATATATATATATATATATAAGAGTTAAAACGAAGTTATATAAAATCTCCCTTCATCTGAAGAAACTAAAAACATCTAGAACCATTGAAACCTTGTGGGATCGACGGCTACGCGACGGCTCGTGTGCAGAACATCACAAGTTATAACGGCACGCCAACGCCTAGCGTTAAAACGCGACGCTGACGCAACTCCAACTCCTACTTCTCGTGTGCGAACAGGGTTAGACGGTGCAAGTTTCTTGCAATTAAATTGAAAGCAAGTAAATACTTGCATGGTCTAAACAACAGTTGCTTGCATTATTGATAGTCAATTGTTGAATTGCAATTATTGGTTATGTATGTACAAGAAATTTGCACCGTCTAAATGGGCCTTAACTCAAATAATACAATAAAGGAGTATGGGCGGAATCGTCCCCACCCACCAACAGAAATGAAACATAGGTCAATCGACACATCTTGGCAAGCTGATATTTTTTTACTATGGGGTCGTTGCCCAAATGCATGGGGTTTTCATGGTATCGAACGTTTTACAAATATTTATCCCATACATTTTTATATCGAGCCCAAATATTTTTGCAAAATGTAATTTTTTTTAATTAACCCCACTGATTTATGAAAGAAATAGGATTTTAATGAAATGGTAGATACTTTAGGGAACTCTTTGGCATCAGTTTCATTTGTGTTGGTAGATCCCATTCATTTTTATATGGAGCCCAATTATTTTTACAAAACTTTTTTTTTAATTAACCCCACTGATTTATGAAAAAAAAAAGTATTTTAATGAAATAATAGACATTTTAGGAACACTTTGGCATCAATCCCATTTGTGTTGGTGGTGGGGACGGAGCCCATACATTGGTGCCCTATGTCCTTTCCTTTCGATTAAGTTTTCAATAATGTCTGCATATACTTGTTTTTAGTGAGCGTCAGAGCAATATATATTTTCATTAAAAAAAAAACAGCAAATGGCCGTTATCACTCAAAATTCTGTGTTATTCTATAATACTACAAAAAAAATACGCAAAATACAATAAGTAAATTTTACGTATTATTTGCCGATTAAATTGCATTTAATTAATATATTTATTTATGAATACTTATAAATGAGCTCGCTAAAAACAATCACTTTTATATAAATCTTACTCTACGCGTGTTTTTCCAAATAAATATTTCGATATATGATGCTACCTGCAAACAAAAAAACTATTTTGAAAATCGTAAAAATAATTATATCGAAGGATCACACTATACAGGATGTTTGGGTTAACACCTGCACCCTCTCTAGGGGTTAAAGTACTTGTACGAATATGAGCAACTTTTAGTATAGGACCGACTCTGAATTCTCAAAAAAAAAATCAGCTGTTCCATACATTTTGAGCGAGTAGGTATTGTTAAATGTATGGACCCAGTAGCGGATTTAGGGGGGGGCACGTCCCCAAAAAGCCGTCTGGGGGGGGCACGTACCTCCCCCCCCCAGACGGCTTTCTTGTGTACCTACTGTGGAGGGAGATTCCATGACAGTGCATATCAAATTAAGAAATAACAAAAACGTGCCCCCCCCAGACCGTTTTTTGTGTACCTACAGTGGAGAGAAAATTCCATAACAGTGCATATCAAATAAAGAAATAACAGAATTTTTTGTACCCATCTGGTTTATTTCTTGATTTTTTGCAAATCTGGTCCTTCTGCAGTTTTGTTACATCCCCCCATCAACACCTTCCCCCCAAGAAAAAAATCCTGGATCCGCCGTTGTATGGAACAGCTGTTTTTTTTTTGAGATTTATTATGAGAGACATGATTTGTGAAAGGTTTTCTGGTGAACATTAGTGAACCCCACCTCACACGCTGTCGGCCGGGCTCTGGAACTCTGCCAAAGCGTGTACGGGACTCGGTTGCTTCTTCTGACTTCCTCGCCGCACCTTGGCGCGAACTTCCTCAGGCTTCTCCGGCCTGATCAGCGGCTTCTTCTCCGGGGCTTTCATACGCCAGACCACTATTGGGGACTGTGGAGTATATTACATTTTGTATGGTTTGTTACTTAGTTCACTATTGATTGATAGAATACAGTACTACCTATGTCTGACAAAATAAATAAATGATTAATTGAATGATAGTCATAGAAATTATAGTCTAATAAATTAATAGTAAACTTAAAAAAAAAGCTTTTATAAACGCTCTTAAAAGGCCCTTTCATTTGATACCCATGTGCATTAAAAAATAACTATTCCTCCATCTTGGATGGTCCGCCATATTGGATTTAGAATGACGTCACATACCATATCATGCATTGTCATCCAAACTAAACGTGTATACAAAATTTCAGCCCAATCGGTTGAAGATATCTACTTCTAAATTGAGTTCTAAGATTCCACCCGAACGAACACACATACATTGCAAGTTAAATAAAACCTTTTAAAAGATTGATAGTGATGTATTGAAGAATATATAATGTTCATTGATAGCAAATGAGCACAGTAAAAATTATTTCTAAAATGATAGAATGATACACTAATAACTTGACCGGAAAATAATGGTAATAAAGCTGCGTCAATTTGGATAGTGCTTAAAAGTCACTTTATATCTAAACTTCATTTTTTCTTAATTGTCCTATTATGTAAACAATCTTCACAGTACTTTTTGTTGAATTTTGTTGAAATTAAATCAAATATTAGTTCAAACCTAAACATTCTAAAGTAAAACATTTATTAACCACTAAAGTAATTTCCTAAAAAGTCTATTTTAAATTATATTGTTGTAAAATCATAAACAGACATGATAAGATTGTTTACATAATAGGACAATTATAGATAAATGGACTTTAGAATCTAATGGAATTGAAATAAAAAAAAATTTACACAAAAAAATACGCATGCAATTCTGACAATCAAAGCCGTGAAACAAAACATATACTCTTCTACAACTTACGTAGTTCTTCAGAAAGCGAAACAGCGCATCAATTTAATATAATATTTGTACATCTTATATTAATATAGGCAAAACAAACGGGAACTTTGTGGCGTAGCTACGTATACAAGGCCCGGGGCAAAATTATATTAGGGAAATCGTAAATAATATCTACACTCATAATTGTAAGTATGGATGTATGGGGGTATTTAAACTAGACTACCGTGGCCCGATTCTCGTATTCAAAGTCGCTGCGATATTGTAGCGATTAGCAGTGTGTGAGCGGTGAGACACTATATACTGCCATACTTTTGACTATTGTCGCACCGCTCACACACTGCAAGTCGCCACGATGTCGTAGCGACTTTTAATACGAGAATTAGGCCACTAATAAAAAAAAAATCACTATTTTTGTAAGGGGTCTTGGGCATTTAGGAATTTTGGTGCAATAACACTCACATACCCGTGATACCTATGTGAAATGAAATGTAAAAAAATCAATATAGATAAAATTCTTCCGTTACTGACTGAGTGACTGACAGACAACGCACAGCCAAAACTGGGAAGCGTAGAAAGCTGAAATTTGTCATGTAGGTTCCTTAGGGAGTGTAGGGGAGCACTAAGAGAGGATTTCCCGGAATTCTCACGGGAACAAAATCCCAGGCCCATGCTAGTATTGTATATTTCACGCCTTTTTAAAGGTAGTATAGGTGTTTTACATCAAAAACTGTCGGTGTCGACAAGTACCCCTTATAAGCCACGAGTGCTATACTGATGAATAGCTACGCCACCAAACGCAATACCAGCCTTGCAATGCTTTTAGCTTTCAAAACTCATTCGATGCCATGCAATGGTTTACAATATTCACTGACTAACTGATTTGTACATCAACGCTGAGACGAAACTGTAGAAACTTGAAATTTTGCAGAGAGATTCTTTAAGGGCTCTTAGTAAGTGAAAACGGCAATATTGGCTGTTTTCTATAAGCTGCTGTTTAAAGAATTGAAGAGTTTTCGCCCTGAAATTTCTGATATGTATTGTAGAACGTATGTTTAAAGGGAGGACTGTTTCCAAAACACGATGGGAAAAATTTTGCTCGATAGAAAAAAATCCTGAAGTTACCTCTTAAATTTCATATGAATACAGATAACATCCGTGTTTTATAATAAAAAATGTTTTAAAATCACCAACACAAAGGTATTTTACCTTTTCGATTTCGTGACTGATTTAAATTTTTGAAAAACTAAACATTTCCATTAACTTTTTGATAAAAATGTGAATGGCGCGCAACCGGGACGTCCCCCCCCCGCCTCAGCTGCTTCACATGAATTTTCGCTGACCGCCTAACCCCCCTTTTGAAATTCCACCCCTAAGAGGCTTAAAAGCGAAATTTACACTAATATTATAAAAAGCAAGTATGTAAGTTTCTGAGTTTGTTTATAGGGGACATTCTTCGGAATTGCTGAACCGATTTAAAAAATTCTTTCACCAATAGAAAGCTACATTATGAGTGACAGGCTACAATTATGCATGTACCTCCCGAGCGAAGCCGACGGCGAGAGCTAGTAAATAATATACTTACAGCAATAGTCCCCTGCCTGGTATATTTAGTAGATGCGACGTAGGAAGCCTTTACAGTGAGTACGACAGCGTTCATAAGATTCTTGGCCGCTTGGATCAGGGATGTGGCGCTATCAAGCTGAAAAGGGGTGGAGAATGTCAAGATAATCAATATTCTTTATTTATTATTTATTTTATTTATTTATTTAATACAGTATAAAAATATAATAATTTTCCTTTATTTACGATGCCACATAATCTCTTCCGAGAATAAATTATATATTATATTTTATATATTTGCGTATGAGTATAAGGGAAGCGGTGGTGGCCGAGTAGTAGGGCGCCCGTCTGTGGCTGCAATGGTCCCAGGTTCGAATCCTGCCCGTGTTACATGAGTTTGTTTACCAATCTGACTTATGTAACTTTGTTAGTTTTCATCGACCACCACTTGCTTCCGGTGAAGGAAAACATCGTGAGGAAACCTGCACTCGGGTTGATGATTATCAGCTGGTGTGTGAAATGGAGAAGGCAATGGCAAACCACTCCATTAACGATGATCGATATTCATGTATTTGTAAAACCAGCTTGTTTTTGACAATCTTAACTCTTATTTCACCCTCAACCCTTCAGGTTATGGGCCCAGCGAATGTGTCTTTACAATCTTAACTCTTATTTTGCGCTAAACCCTTCAGGTTATGGGCCCAGCGAATGTGTCTTTACAATCTTAACTCTTATTTCACCCTCAACCCTTCAGGTTATGGGCCCAGCGAATGTGTCTTTACAATCTTAACTCTTATTTTGCGCTAAACCCTTCAGGTTATGGGCCCAGCGAATGTATCTTTACAATCTTAACTCTTATTTTGCGCTAAACCCTTCAGGTTATGGGCCCAGCGAATGTGTCTTTACAATCTTAACTCTTATTTTGCGCTAAACCCTTCAGGTTATGGGCCCAGCGAATGTGTCTTTACAATCTTAACTCTTATTTTGCGCTAAACCCTTCAGGTTATGGGCCCAGCGAATGTGTCTTTACAATCTTAACTCTTATTTTGCGCTAAACCCTTCAGGTTATGGGCCCAGCACGCTTCCACTCCAATACAATTTAAACTACTTACTTCGCTTACAATAAGTTTTCGGCGAAAATATTTTGAACAACATTCACTTTGCTGGTGATCTGTATATGTGGTAGTAGCTTACAATTTATGGACTGTGCATCCATATTGTAATTTTCTTCCACCACATGTTTAATGCAAAAATTATACAATTTAAACAACTCACCCCGCTTACAATCAGCTCGCCGGATATATTCTGCACATCGGCCTTCACTTTGCTGGTGACCTGTATGTGTGGTAATAGCTTACCTTTCTTGGACTGTGCGCCCCATCCATATATAATCTTCTTCCCCCACGTGTTTTATGCAAAAACTATACAATTTTAACAACTCACATTCACATATTCTGCACTTTGCTGGTGATCTGTATGTATCTGTTTGTGTGGTAATAGCTTACAGTTCTTCGACTGTGCACCCCATCCATATTGTAATCTTCTTCCACCACATGTTTTATGCAAAAACTATACAATTTAAACAACTCACCCCGCTAACAATCAGCTCTCCGGATATATTCTGAACATCAGCCTTCACTTTGCTGGTGATCTGTATCTGGTGGCAGTACAGAGCGATGCGCTGTAGATACGCGAGCAAGTCTTGCTTGGTTGACGATTCTGGGCACTGGAATATGTAGAATGTTAGAGGAGATCGATAGATAAAAAACTTTATCTACACTCATGTCGAAATATTCAAATTACTAATTTGTAGATGGTTTTATAAAGACGTACTTTATTAACGCACATACATAAATTAAAAAATAAAAGACATTATAGTACTGCCAGCAGTATCATAAATTAACTTTTAAATTTTTATAGTACACTTTTACTTTTTAATTTATTAAATTAGGCTATGGTTTTAGGCTCAATGTAAAAAAGAGGCGCACGTATGCGCAGTTTGAAGTTGTGAAAAAAGTGGCGCGCGCATTCGTTGTTTGAACTTAATTTCCCGCTATAAAATTTTTCTTCGTTACCTAGCTACCTATTTTGTTTAATTTTAATTGTTCCTATAAGTAAAGATTAAGTAGTGTATGCGACTGTACATAATTAGGCATTTAAACACTCGTGTGATGTTATTATGAAACTTGCCTTCGGCTCGCTTCATAAAACCACACTCATGTTTTAATACCTCTTCTCATTATGTGTCAGTTTCATAAACTACTATTATTTGTTGCCACAACACATACAGTTTCATACCAAACAACGAAAAATAATCAAACGAAGAAATAAATGTGTGTTGCAAAGGCCAGACCTCAGTGGCACTATTATCGAGGGCATTACACTGATTTTGAGTAGGCTGTTTGATGAAGGAATAGGCATTATAAGTTACGAGCTAGCGAGGTTTCACTTGCTAAAATATGTTGTTGGCGTTCACGAAAATACATTTTTTCTGTGTTATTATTGGTGAAGACCTGTGTACAACCTCTTTTGAGTTTGTGGAGTAGAAATTAAAGAAAAAAATATGTCACTATGACTTTTTGATTTATCTTGGGATTTCACAATGTTACAAGTTATTTTTTCAATACAGTTGTATGACATGGCGTACTTTCTGAGCCTATATCTATGATTCGAAAATTGAAACTTTTGCACAGGCATCTTACTTTTCCGCGGTCGTGACTTACTTTTCCGAGCTCGATCATTACTTTTGCAGTTTAGTTTTTAAATCAAGGTAAAAAGTTTAGTAGCAAGGAGTTTTCGTACATCAAATAAAATTGGATACAATTTATACGAATAATTATTTTAAATAGTTCTTTATTATCAAATATATTATACAAAACATTTAATTTAATTTACTATTTCGTTTTAATTTAATTATTTTCACATAAACATTTGTCAAAAATCTAAAATTTTGGCTATATACACGTACGAGTCCGTTGCTTAGAATCGTCGTAAAAAAATTTGCAAAAACGCGCCATTATCTGAAAATTTACATTTGTTATTTTTGTTGTGTGCTTGAAATGTGTTTTAAATTGATTTTAATTCTTTGATTTGTTTTTTCCTATTTTTCACAACTATATTGAAAATCGTTGTTTGGCACACGTGCGGAAGTGTCATTTTCACTCGGCCCGACTCTTGAGACTCGCCGGAACTCGTGCAACATGACACACTTTCCGCACTTGTATCAAAAACTACTATTTGGAATTATACGGGTTTCAGGAAAAACTAATCTTTTAATTTGTACGTGTTGTACAACCTGTGATTGGCTTTGAAATTTGTATTTTGTTACTAATATATTGGTTAGCTGTTAGTTATCCGAATATATAAAATAAAATCTTTATTCGTAGCCACAATGAATTAGGCTATAGGGTAGGTATAATGGAATAGGATAAGGAATAAGCAGTGAAAGTTTATGTGAATAGCACATAAGATATAGTTTTTGCCGCAGGTGGAGGTGCCGGGCAACAGCTAGTAAGTTTTAAGAAATTTTTGCACGGGCAATAGCTGGAGGTTATAGAGTAAAGCGGTCACCTGTTCAGCGATCTCCCTGGTCAGTTTGTCAAGCTTGGTACCAGCTTCAGAGATCTTCTTTGCAGCGTTGATGACGTCCATCGTTGTCTTTAGCGGACCACGACCTCTGTATTAATGAGAAGACGTTGAAAAATAAGTTCTAGAAGTTGCTTCTCTTAAGACCCCGAAAAGTGGGGAATAAAGAGGAATAATATAAAAATATAGACTTCATAAAAAATAATAGACCTGGCATAGCAATCTATATACAGTAGTAATGCGGCCGGTCGCCATGTTTTGTCACTATTATAAGTACGCGCAGGCCGCCATCTTTGTGCCAAATCCTTTGTCAGCGGTTTAGGTATGCACGATTTTTGTAGGTATGACATGTCTATTCTTTTTCCTTCGTCTTATTGTTTAACAGACATAATAAAAGTAAGCGTTAGTAATTCGCGTAAGTGAATTTAGAAGGCGAAATTTTGCGAAAGTGAAGTTTTACGACAACGACGTCTCGTAAAAGTGACGTTTCGCAAAAGTGATATTCGCGACAATAACGTTTTGCGAAAATGACATTGTGCTAAAGTGACATTTCGCGAAAGTGACAATTTGCGACAACGTTTTTCTTTTGCCTAAAGTCAGTCAATCGAAGTCAAAGTCAATCGTTTTTATTCAAATAGGCTTAAAAATAGCACTTTTAAATCGTCAAATTCTTGTTTTTTAGTTAGTTGACGTCATAAAATGACTTAAAGCTAAGGTCACCACCGCCTCCAAAGCGCAAGTGGAGAAGAGGCGGCGCAACAAACTCCTGCTTACCTGGTGAAGTCAGTCATCTCCAGCATGATCATGCACATATGCTTGGCCAGCATGATGTGGTTGTGACGTCACCACCGGCGACCTCTGTCGCGTGCAGCTTACCTGGTGAAGTCAGTCATCTCCAGCATGATCATGCACATATGCTTGGCCAGCATGATGTGGTTGTGACGTCACCACCGGCGACCTCTGTCGCGTGCAGCTTACCTGGTGAAGTCAGTCATCTCCAGCATGATCATGCACATATGCTTGGCCAGCATGATGATATCGTTGCCGGCGTCGTCCCACTTGGCCACTTCGTTGTCGAAGGTCATCTTCTCTCGTCGGAACAGCTCCACTTGTTGCAGGATCTTGCGCTTGTCTTCTTCTGTCATCTTCCTCATCGCTTCCTATTAACATTGTTATTAAAGAAAACTGTTAAATTTTTATGGCAATATACAGCGAGTGAGTGAAATGCAAGTGATTTTTTTAAATGGTCTAAAAATAGCACTTTTAAATCGTCGTATACTTGTTTGTAGTTGACGTCATAAAATTACTTAAAAGCTAAGGTTACTACTAGTGTAGGAGTTTCCTCTCACGGTTCATAGGATAATCTCTCTGCTATGGTTTTCCCTAGAAACTACAACATGGACTACATGAGCTATTTAAGAGCCTGAAAAGACACCTGATGATGTATCCACACCAGTTAAACTGATCGTTGTAACTCCTACACGGATGTAATTTGGAGCCTCAAACAAATTATACCCCTCGTTTTTCGTCAGGTGGGTTAAAAACAAGTATACGCAAATGATTGAAAAAATTCAGAATAAGTTCGTGAGATTTTTGTACCTGAAACAATATGGTGTATACCCCTATTTCCCTCTAATGTATCCCACCGCTTTTGTATTGGGAATGGTAGGTTATAATAGTTTAGAAGTGAGACGTAATGTATCACTTTTAAAATATATTTTTAAAGTCTTCACGGGTATTACCGTCAATAGTCCGATACTTTCGAAATTGTCACTATCAGTGCCGGATGAATTCATATTTAGGAGGCGTAAACCGCCTTTGTTTAGTGCACCTTCCTCGCGTACTAAATTGTATCGGTTGTCTCCCGTGGCCAGAGCTCTAAATATGTTGAATTCCATATGTCAGGAAGGTGATGTAGACATATTCCACTGTTCGTTGGAGAAATTCACAGACATGGCATTATTATGTGTACCAAATTTATAATTTTTCTATATGTTTTTAGCGATGTTGGAGTAGGTTAAGCCTGTAATGACACGCTGTATAAAATGAAATAAATAAATAAAAAAATACAATATAAATATGAATCAAATAGAATGGCGTCTCAGAACTAAACTGTGACCGCCACCCGCTGGCAGCTAGCGGGGGGTGTGGCTCTTCCCCCCCCCCGCGCTGTAACCCCCCCGCTGACACATAAAATCTTCGCTATTGCAACAAGTTAAGAACCGCTTGTTATCCTAAATAATAAATAATGCGAAAGTGAGTTTGTTTATTTTTTTGTTTCCCACCTCTTCACGTTTTATCTACTGAACCAATCTTCCTGAAATTTCGCACATACATTGTTAGAAGTACTGAAAAGGACATAGGGTACCTTTCATCCCGGGAAAAACCAATGTTCCCGTGGCAAATTCACGCGGGTGAAGCCGCGGGCAAAAGCAAGTATTATTATAAATCCAAAAGTGACTTTGTTTGTTTGTTACCAAATCACGCTTTATCAACTGAACCAATCTTCCTGAAATTTCGCATACACATAGTTAAAAACCCTGAGAAGGACATAGGGTACCTTTCATCCCGGGAAAAAGCGCTGTTCCCGTGGGAAATTTACGCAGGTAAAGCCGCGGGCAAGACCTAGTAAGTTTATAACTCACCCTAGCGTTGGTGATGCCGCTGATATCAGGGTACTCGTCGACGCCGTGCTCGCCGGTGTGGGCGCTCGCTGGAAACAGATACACATTAGTGGCGTAGCTTCGGGGCCCTGGGTAAGTTTATCAGATGGGACCCTGCCTCCTGATTGTTACGTTAAATTAATATTTCTTGAAATCTGTTTACTTGAGTTAAAAATTATTTATTATATATACAGTCAAGCTTCATAAGTGCAGTCATACCTCGAGGACCTTATTGCGTAGCCTTAATGATCATAATGCCTTGTAGATTCTGACTGCACTTTTGACTCTTGACTGTACTTATCTGTAACTCAACTATCAAAAAGAAGAGGAACTAAAGTTAAACTTTAGTTTCCAGTGCGAAATAATTGCAAATTAAGTTTTAGTAATTTAGTGTTCCTAAAATATTGATTGGCGATTTATAAAATTATCAATACTTATACGATTTTAAAAATAAAATAAAACAAACACAAAAAAGGTACCTAATGGCCGTTGGCAATATGCTGTGCAAAATAAGCACAATAATAAGATAATACATACATACACTATAAGCAAAATTTGTATTTCAGAACGTCAACGTTAAGCGTCAACGACCATAAGGATGCCCGTGGAATGACATAATTTCACATGCAATACCCAATGGCGTAGTACTCACATCGGCTCCTAGTCTCCATGGTCATATCCTCAACGGGTTCGAACTCCGTGTCCGTGTCGAGATCGTCGGACGTCTGGCCATGCAACATATACGTGCGATGGTAAGCATGCACCTCACAGGATGGGTGGGTGTTATGTGTCGACTCCGAATTGGCGAACAGTAATCATTGAACTCATACTTAAAATCCTACTTATATTATAAATGCGAAAGTTTGGATGTTAGTTTGTGAGGATGTTTGTTCTCAATCACGCAAAATCTACTGGACGGATTTCGGTGAAATTTGGTATACGGGTAGAAAAATACCGGGAATAGCACATAGGGTACTTTTTATCCCGAAATTGCCACGGGAGCGGGAGCGGCTAGTAATTTTATGAATGCGAAAGTCTGTCGGTCTGTCTCTCTCTGTCTGTTACGCTTTCACGGCTAAACCGCTGACCGTTTATGACGAAATTTGGTATAAATATAGTTGAAGACCGGGTCAAACATAGGCTACTTTTTTTTTCTAAAATCAACCCACAATGGGCTGAAATGGAGGTCAAAGTTTGTATAAAAAACACACAAAATATACTTTTTTACGCGGGAAGAGCCGCGCGGCAACAACTAGTAATCTATATATGAAAGAAACTAACTTTTGCCCGCGGCTTCGCCCGCGTAGTGTGTACACTAAAACTTTCCTCATAACCCATCTCGTCCATTGGTTAAAACAGTACGAAAATCCGTTCAGTAGTTTTTGAGTCAACTACTAAGAACGTATTGTTATGAATGGACGGGACGAACAGACAGACATACGCGGCGGGGGACTTTATTTTATAGTATGTAAGGATTAAGATGCTGATTGACTAACTGACTGATTGATATATACACAGCCCAAACAGCTGAACGTAGAAATTAGAAATTTTACAGTGACTAAGCAAGAAATTTTGGAAATTCCACCCCTTCTGATAAAATTGGCGAAAAACTAAATGCACGCGGGCGAAGATAAATTTCAATGATTCCCACTGCGCCAATTCGGAGAAGACAGTGCTGTGGCAATGACTTTTTCTAAATGATCGGTCAACAATTAATACTGGGCCAATGACATGAGGACATGCACGACGAACATTAACACAAAAAAACCTAAAAAAAAAAAAAAATGAATGAATAAAATTCCAATTTGATGATCACTTTTGTTGCAATCATTCTGTAAGTTTCGTAAAATTTATATTAGCCGAAAAACATTATTCTGATTTAGTATTAATATTTTGTTTTTTCAATTTTTTTTTATAACTGGGCGGCAAACGAGCAAGCGGGTCACCTGATGGTAAGCGATCACCGCTGCCCATGGACTACTGCAACACCAGGGGTATTACAAGAGTGTTGCCGGCCTTTCAAGAAGATGTAGACTCATTTTCTGAAGGTTCCAATCTCGTATCGGTTCGGAAACACCGCCAATTGCTCAGTTTACCGATTACAACGAAGCGAAAAGGAGTTATGATAACGTATTAACAAAAATGATCATCAAATTCACCACAAAACATAATAAACATGAATAACAAAATGAGACATCCAAGTGAGCGAGACAAACACATCATGCTCGGTAAGAGTGAGCGAGATAGAATTACATTTGCTGCGAGTCTCCAGCGTGTAGTGTTCGTCGAGTTCCACGTCCTCTGGGTCCAGTTCTTCCTCGTCCTTTTATATACAAATTAATTTATGTTTAAAATTATATAAAAATCTATTTAATTTATTTAGTCAGTCAAAATCAATAATTTTTTTGAGAGAATCATTAAAGACCAGGCTTTTGAAAAAGATCGAGTTTAAACAATGACATTCTATGTGTATTAGAATGTCATTGAGTTTAAAAATCATGCTTCCATGTTGGTCTGGCAGCGAAGAAAAAACATAGAATGTGCCAGCTGCTTCTCTTCCCGCGCAGATGTAAAATTCAATCGAGGGAAAGGGCTTTAAACTGGGGATTCCTCCACTCATAGGCGATGGGCTAGCAACCTGTCACTATACCTGAATCTCCATTCCATCAGAGAGCCCACTATTCAGCTAAGCGTGGCTTTCGAGTCTCACGACTCTTGGCTCTGTCTTCCCCGTAAGGGATAAAGACGTGATTCTATGTATGTATGACTGTATGTAGGTATGTCAGTCAAAATCAAAAATTCTTTATTGTTTGGCCTTCAAAGAAGGCTCTTTTCGTTGGTTCGTGAAGTGGTACAAATTATTTTATAAGGCAGGTGTCAATTCCTGAATTCATTGGATAGCGTCATTATTAAGGATGAAAAGTCTGCTGGGTCTCCGATATATTTAGATGGCAAGTGATGATGATTTCGTCATAGATTTTCATAATTATGATGCATTCGTTTTTCACAACTGGTTGTGAAACTCAGTTGCCATGGCGGCCGAAAGGGATATGTGGTGTTGTAAATTTTTTATTTTTCGATGCAACCTATATTAGAAATCTATGGAAGAGATATATGTCCAGCAGTGGACCTTTTGAGACTTGATAGGTACCTTGGTTTCCATTTTTGATTAAAATTTTTTATTTTTTTTATTTTAAGCATGTTTCTAAGGAATCTATGGAAGAGATCTATGCATCAGTGGACTTCGTGATAGTTGGATTCCATCTATGATTTTTAAAAAACATACATGTGCGACCACGATCTTTTGGCTTTTCCATACTAAGTCGAAGCAAAAATTTTTTTTTAGTTTTTTGACATAGATTTTTTTGGAAACCTCAATTTCATTAACCAAATCTGCTGCGATAATTTGGCTACTGGTTTTAAAATAAGCCATTCTTTGCTAGTTTTCTCAGTCGTCCACAGCCCTGCCACTTACCCTGTTCATCAGTACAGCGCGGCGTATCTCGCGGACAGCGTCGTATACCAATCTAGAGGCGTCTATGAAATCGTTCTCATCGAGACCGGCGCCGGCGCCGCCGCCCAGCGCGGACACGGCCGCGTCGACGCGGACCGCGAACTTTGACATCACTGTAACAATTGTAAAGGTATTTTAAGACAATCAGTTTATAAACCTTAGTTTCAACCTTAGCTAAATATACGACGATTTAAAAGTGCTATTTTTAAGCCTATTTAAATAAAACAAATTTCATTAATCTACGATTTTTTTTATAGAAATCAACCCTAACCATTGGGGCGAAAGTATGTATGAAAAGCACTCATTTTTTCATTCATTCATTCACTTGCGGAAGGCCTACACATACACCTAGACGTCATATATCACCAACATATCACCTAGAAGTCATATATCACCTTACTTGAACGCAGCTTCTACTTTGAATATGGAGTCAAGAAGGCACTTGCACCTTGCATCTCTCCTGTTTGACGTGTTAAACGTTAAAATTTAAAAACCCAAATATCTGTTTTCCAAATTAAGGGTATCAGCATTTCACCAAAGATATGGTACTCGAAAATATAATATTAGCAGGTTATTGTCACAAAACTGCCGGCAGCTTCCGTTACCTAGCAACCAAATGCTGGAACAATATTCCTCCACCTATAAGAAATTCAACGTCCAAATATTCTTTTTAAAAAACTTTTCAAAGAGTCACTATTAACTAAACAAAGATTAGGTATACCGCGTGGTTGGTTGGTAACGGATTTTGCCATTTAATGCTATAAATATAAATATGTGTACTTTTATAACAACGGACATGACAACATTCACATGACAACTACATCTATAACACTGGACATCACTTATAAGTATTATTTATTGCGTTACAATTTCAATATTTATGTATCTATATTTATTTATCTCTTGGTTTATACTAAATTAATCTCGTTTTATTATGTGCTTGATCGCTGTGCTGTGTTGTACTTGTATAATGTAATAGCGTAGAAATACTGACTCGGCTAACAATCAGGTCATAGCAGAAAACCAGTGCTTTGCTCATCATAGCTGTGAGCAAAGATTTTCACTGAGCTATACAGCCTTTTTGGATTGCTTGCTTTAGCGCACACTTGCTGAATCTGTGTATTGTTCAGTTTTAGTTTTAGGATTTAAAGCATCTACTTTATACAAGCATGTGTATGCTAAGCTTTCAAATAAAATTTTCATTCATTCATTCATTCATTCTACACGGAGTCGGAGTAAAATTTAGTAATTTATAGATATAAATCCTAACTAATATTATAAATGCGAAAGTGAGTTTGTTTGTTTGTTACCTCTTCACGCTTTATCTACTGAACCAATCTTCCTGAAATTTTGCATACACATAGTTATAAGTACGGAGAAGGACATAGGGTTCCTTTCATCCCGGAAAAAAGGACTGTTCCCATGGGAAATTCACGCGGGCGAAGCCGCGGGCAAAAGCTAGCAACTAATATTCTGACAATCTTACAACGAGAAACAAGTTAACAACTAATTTATGTTTAATTAAAACAAAAAAGAAATTATAAGTGTTAAAAATGGGTACCCCCACTACTCAATTATTCGCAGTTGGCAAAAGTGAAGAAATCCAAAAAGGCATTTTGCTAAAATAGATATTTTTTTTAATGTTACATCAAACCTAATTTAACCACTTTTTAAGACTGGTTTATAAGTAAATAAAGACGCACGATTAACATAAGTACGTGCACTTAAGCCTTGGTCTACGAGTCGATTTGGTCATTTTCCACTGTATGCCACTAAATGTAAGGCAGCGTACACACCCCGCATGTTTTAGAATTGTGATTAAAATCAAATCAATAACTATTTTTTGTTAATAAGTTTTTGATTTTTCTGCAGTCCGTACACTCAAAAAACTTTGGCTATTTTAGGAATAACAAAATACTAATAAAGTTAACTTGATTTTAACAAAAAGTTATTAGCCAACTGGTTTTGGGTATTGCAAAAAGTTATGTAGCCACTTATTTGTGTTATGGATTGACGAAAGTGTATTTTTTACAGTGTATCATAATATTTGCGTTGGCAAATTGAATATATAAGCAACTTTTTGTATGGCGGTCCCATACAAAAAGTTGCTTATCTTACTCTGAAATCTCAAAAAAATAAGTCAGCGGTTCCATACAATTTGTGCGAGGAGGTAATGTAAAATGTCTGGAACAGCTGACATTTTTAAGATTTCAGAGTCGGTCCCGTACAAAAAGTTGCTCATATTTATCAGTAATTTCACCCCTAGAAAGGTTTCCGGTGTTTTACAAATCACCCTATATAGGTACCCGGCAATACTTAGGGTTATTTCGTGAAAATAAAGCAGAAACATATTCACGCGGGCGACGGCAAGGGAAAGAAAATGCGAAAGTGAGTTCTATTCTATCTACTAAACCAATCTTCCTGAAATTTCGCATACACATAGTTAGAATTACTGACAAGGACATACAGGCGCAGACGCAGGCGAAGCCGCGGGCAAAAGCTAGTGTCTCTGTCTATGCATAGGTCAGTCCGCATCTTACCGGTGGCCGTGTCATGGCCGCCCTGCGCGGTCAGGGCCCTGCGCACATCCGATCATTATACGATCTTCACACAACAATTAACTTACAGAATACTCTATTATGGACTAGATAATGCTAGAATTGTGTAACATTGTTGAGAAACTAGGTGTTGTACCGTGGCTCCGCCCGCGGCATAAATATACTAGCTTTCGCCCGCGTGAATTTCCCACGAAAACAGTGCTTTTTCCCGGGATGAAAGGTACCCTATGTCCTTCTCCGTACGTCCAGCTATGTGTATGCGAAATTTCAGGAAGATTGGTTCAGTAGATAAAGCGTGAAGAGGTAACAAACAAACAAACTCACTTTCGCATTTAAAATATTAGGATTAGTTAGGATACGGACAAATCACACAGATTGAGCTAGCCCCAAAGTAAGTTCGAGACTTGTGTTATGGGATGCTAACTCAACGATACTATATTTTATAACAAATACATATAAAGTTAAACATCCAAGACCCGGGTCAATCTGAAAAAGATCATTTTCCATCTTGACCCGACCGGGGTCGAACCCGGGACCTTCGATGTGACAGTCCGGCGTGATGACCGTTTGGCCACAGAGATCATAAAGTATACCTTGGTGTTTTTCATGCAAAGTTTGACCCCCCATTTCAGCCCCTTTGGAGTTGATTTTCGAAAAAAAAGTAGCCTATGTTTTACCCCGGTTTTAAACTATCTCTCTTTAGTCGTATTTCCTCATGACTGAGGGTCGTGGTCATTATATGCAATGAAACACACACATCGAATCTCTTGGCAATGTTAATGGAGTGGGTTGCCATTGCCTTCTCCATTTCACACACTAGCTGATAATCATCAACCAGAGTGCAGGTTTCCTCACGATGTTTTCCTTCACCGGACTACTTAAACTATATCCATACCAAATTTCATTAAAATCGGCCACGCGGTTTAGCCGTGAAAGCGTAACAGACTGACATTATTTATAATATTAGCATGGGAGGATTTAACCTTATTGAACTAAATAATTAAAATAAATATACAGGTAATTATTGAGTAGCTATTGTAAAACAGTATAGAATTGCAGATTTTATCAAAGGAACAACAACAACAAACCCATACAAAGACCCACCCACCCAAAGACCCACACATACAAAGATTTAATTACTGCCAATATTTTAGAAGAAGCAGCAAAGAGACCTCTTTTTCATAGGGCATTTTAGGCACGAGCCCAAGGGCACATGTATGATGGCCCTTAAGGACATACACAATCAGGATTTTCCGAAAACGTACTGTCTTTAATCGTCAAGTGTGAACCATAGGTTAGAAGTATTGAAGCAGGAAAAATATCCCGTAAAGAGAAAAATACTAAACTAGAATTATATCGAATCAAATTACAAATAAAATGAATAAGACTAGATAAAAAATAATCCTGTTTTTTTTTCCTTTATCGTCGAAAATCACCGTAATTTAAGCGATAATAGTAGATTTTTTTTAAAGAATTAAATAAAGACTACAATTATTTAAAACGCTATCGGCTTATTTTTTTTTAAATATATATAGTGTTTTATCACAATTAAAAGAAAACCTCTAAAATAATTACCCTAAGAGCCTGACGATAACTTGCTAGCAAAAACACAAATTATAGAAAATTCGAAAAGTAACCTTATTGTGTCTGCTTTAAGGCGGAGCTTACGTACCGCCCCTCACCCCCTCTGATTAGCCTTGGGTAACGCCTTTATGACCTTTCCATCCATCCTCACGTTCCTATAAGATTTTTGTCACAAAACTGCCAAGCCCAAACGAAAACTCCAAAGAGTTCCAAGCCTATTTACAAGGTCGGTATGAATAAAAAAAAAATCGGAAATCGCTCCACCACAGGCGGAGAAATCGGCGAACATACATACATCGAAACATATAACCTCCTCCTTTTTTGGGAAGTCGGTTAAAATGGATTTCGGGGCTAACTCAATTTTCGACAATAGTTAAGTTCTAATGATTCGTAACACGCACACATCCTCCGCTTAATAGGTCCGCATAATGAAGAAAAATAATTACTAATGCAAAAATTTAATATGTACAAGAACATCCTACAGGTATAGGGTTGCCAGGTCGCTAAACCTAATAGCCGGACAGACCAGCCAGTTTGGCCGGACATTTAGGTAGAAAGGCCGGACATCCTACATTATTGAGGATTTTGTCTCAGTATTAATAGGTACGACAAAAAAATTGTATGTAAAATCAAGCTTTTTTTGTAATACCGACAGAGCGCAGGGGCGGGCGACGCGGCGGGACTTCGGCCTGCGTGAACGACCCACAATCGACTCTCGTCGCCTGCGCTTGGCCTAGCTCGGCGCTCGCGAAATGTAACAAGCTAATTATTAAAAATAAAAAACACGACTGACGAGTTTTTATTTAAAAAGTACATACAAACATATAAGTTATATACATTTTTGAAATCGCCTTCTAAAGCCCTTTAATTTGATACCCCACTCGATAAGATTGATCAAATTTTATTTTTTTGGTCTGCTATTTATCGCATATATAATCCGCTATTTTGTTTTTATGGTGACGTCATATAGCATAAGTCACTCGGAGGAATGCAAGGAATCTAAAAATACCTCTCACATCAAAATCTGTTAAGCCGTTTAGGACTTATGGTGGAATAAAGAAACTTACATACATGCATACATACTTACATACATACATGAACCCTGAAAACATAACACTCCTTTTTGGTCAGTCGTGTAAAAAGCCTAACAAAAGCCGGACAGGCCGGACACCGTTTATTTTGGCCGGACACGCTATCAAAAAGCCTACCTATGTCCGGCTTTATCCGGACGCCTGGCAACCCTATACAGGTACATCACCTATAACTAACTTAGGGAAAAAAACTTCTACTCTGTATCTGAATTATTTGCGAAAATTTGACATTATTATAAATATTAAATCTTGACATGTATAATATTACTAAATTTTAATAATTATTTAAAATTTGCATGCTAATTATAGTCAAATAGTTATAAGGACACATCTGTAACAGCTATTGTAACCCTATTTACTGCAAATAAATGATTTTATTGATTGATTGAACTAGGTTTGAAATGAAAGTCAAAAATATGATACTGAAAACTAAACGCGCCCCCGGGCTTGCTCCCGTGGGAATTTATGAATGAAAAGTACCCTATGTGCTATTCCCGATATTTTTCTACCGGTATACCAAATTCCATCGAAATCCGTCCAGTAGATTTTGCGTGATTGAGTAACAAACATCCTCACAAACTCACATCCAAACTTTGTATTTATAATATTAAGTAGTTAGTAGTAATAAAATAATTTTCACGTCAAATACTAATTATAGAATTGTATTATAAATCTCAATGCTACAAACTACTAGCATTTCGGAACGACCACTGCTAAGAAGAAATGACGAAAGAAACTCATGAAACAGTCTTGGTCGCTCGTTATGCCCTTTTTTACATTTTCATTTTTTAACTAACGATAGGGTACATACATAAATTATAAATACACTAGCTGTCGCCCGCGGCTTCGCCCGCGTGAGTTTCGCTTAGATGAAAAATCTCTTGGAGCTTTTCATCAGATGTTCCAGATCTTAAATTTTTATACGTCAGCAGAAAATGCTCATCAGGTTGAACGATTTTTGCTAAGGCGCCATTTCCATATATGTTATAGTGTAGCTGGTCTCTTGGAGCTTTTCATCAGATGTTCCAGATCTTCAATTTTTATACGTCAGCAGAAAATGCTCATCAGGTTGAACGATTTTTGTTAAGGCACCATTTCCATATTACTTATAGTTTAGCTGTTCCGTTATGGTTCTTCATCAGGTGTTCCAGTTTTCAAAATGAATTATAGCCTATATGTTGCCAAGGCTTAATAGCTATACAACAAAAAAAGTTTCATTCAAATCCGTCCAGTAGTTTTTGCGTGAAACGCGTACATACATACAGACAGACAGACAGACAGACAGACAGACAGACAAGAAATTCCAAAAAAATTTTTTGCTTTCTATTGTTCTTTTTAAGCGTCCCTCTATCCATTTAAGTTAAAAATACTAAATGTACAGACAAAATATTTTTACTGTTTTATTATATGTATAGATAGATAAATAACAAATAAAAATAAATTGTAAATTTCATAGCAGAAAAATGTTTTTTTTTAAACAACGTTGTATTTTCAATGTCTTATTATGTTTTAATTATTCCAATTATTGTTATGTATTGTATATGAAATGTAAGTCACGCGAAGGTAAATTATTATTTATCGTTATTATTTTACATCTTAACAGAAAAAAACATTTATTAAATTTATATTTCTTTAATGATATTATTTTTCTATATTAAATTTTTGATAGGATTGTTTTTTATAGAATAGTAGGCAAACGAGCATGCTGTTTGCCTGATGGTAAGCAATCACCGCAGTCCATAGACACCAACGACCCTAAAAATGTCACGGATGCGTTGCCAACTCTTTATTTATTAATTTATATTTTTTGAATTAATTTAAATGACATGTCAAAATACGTACATATCGGTCAATACAAAGTCGTACAAATCTTGCTGATACATAAAAAAATTAAAAATCGTTATTATTAAAAAATATATATCAAAACTGTTTACGCTTAATTCGCCTCGAAAAATCAATCAACCGTGTAAAAAACTATTGCGTGCAATTGAACAATTAATTAGAAATTATTTACGAAGATTGTGGTTTAAAGATCACAAAAAGCCAAACTCAAATCTATACGTATAATAAAACAGTACAAATATTTGTGTCTGTACATTTAGTATTTATGACTGAAATGGACAGAGCTTAAAAAGAATAATAGAAAGCAAACATTTTTTAAATAGCCCTTTATTTTTTGTCTGTCTGTCTGGCGACCATGTATGTTTCACGCGTTTCTTTCGCAAAAACTACTCAGGACGGATCGTTCCGAAAATGAAAGTTTTTTGGGACTCGGGGTGGGAGTGGTGGTACACGGGAAATATTTTGTTTTAGACGTGGAACAGAGCAGACGAAGATCAAGTTTATTGAATAAAATATCACTTTTGACTTTGACATATATTTCAATACACCGCAAGTACAAATCTTAAAAATTACCATTCGCAGGACACGGGATAACCAAATGGCTGAAATTATTTCAGAGTACTGGAGTTTTAGGTTATTCGCCTCGAACAGTCTGGAATCAACCGTGTAAAAGACTTTTTCATCTAAGCGAACAATTAACTCACGCGGGCGTTTAGCCGCGGATGTTTAAGAAACAAAACTGGTTAGTAAATATAACGCTTATATGTATGTCGTGTACCTTTTGCCATATGTTTAACCATCATCAGGTTTAACATCAGATTAACCGGAAAGCATGTATGAAGAGAGTGATGAATGTAGAGGAAGCGAGAGAGATCTGTAAAGTCAAAGTCAAAGTCAAAGTCAAAATTTTTTATTGAAACTTGGCCTAACTTGGCTTTTGTAAGGATCGTAGCAAGTGGACATCGCTAGTCTCTGCCTACCCCCACGGGAAAAAGGCGTGATAATATGTTATGTAATTAACAACATAAATAATAATATCATCACCAAAGTAGAGTAGACTAATTTTCGCCCGCGGCTTCACCCGCGTGAATTTCCCACGGGAACAGTGCTTTTTCCCGGAAGGAAAGGTAGGTATGTCCTTCTCCGTACTTCCTGCTATGTGTATGCGAAATTTCAGGAAAATTGGTTCAGTAGATAAAGCGTGAAGATGTAACAAACAAACAAACTCACTTTCGCATTTATAATATTAGTTAGGATAACAGTTGAGACTAAAAACTTATATGCATGTGATACAATAAAATTTATTTTAATTTAAATTCGGCAGCTAGATGGGTCAACGATGTTAAGAATATTGCTGGCAACAACTGGAGCAGGATGGCCCAGGACAGAGAAGGTTGGCGTAGATAGAAGGAGGCCTATACCCAGCAGTGGGTCACGGAAGGCTGTGGATGATGATGATAGGTAATAACAATAATAAACAGTACTTATAACATTAAAAGGTGTTGAAAAGTCAGTGATGGATACGCTTGACTTGATTCTTAAAAGAGTTAGTGCTCAAATGTCAATTGCTTCAAAATAGGGACCGTCAAAATTTTTTTATGCCTCTTTGAAATATCTCACAATAATATAATCAATCACGAATCAAAGAATCACATCATTAACCATACAACCTGACTCTCTTAAAACCAGAGTGAATAGGCTGCTTCTGGGTAAGTTTGCTTCATCGTAGACCTCATCTCTGTCCTCGGGCAAGATTGTGTTCAAGAGCAAACGCATATTTATTAAAATAAAAGTATTTCCCAATATATAACAAAAAACAATTCACATTTTTTAAGCGATGTTTGGACGATACCATAATGTGATGTTGGCACAAAAGGGGTGGATTGAAACAACGAGCGCGGAGTAAATACTGATTTTAATTCTATAAAATATTTCTTATATACTAACATACAATAAACCTTTTAATTGGGTGGTCGTCACATGATAGGCATCAGATTACAAAGAGAACGCCGAAGCTTCTATAACAAAGGATGCCGCCTGCATTCCTATCTCAAGTTACAATATTTATTTAATTTGATACTTTTCATGTTAAATATTAATTTGATACCTTTTTGTTTATATCTATTGAATCTATACATACTACATCTCCTTCCTTTTGGAAAAAAAAAAAATGTAACATATATATGGACTTTTTTTTTTTCATTATACAATCTTTGGTTTTATGAATTATTTTTACTTTATCTTTACCAAGTTTCCTATTTTATATTTACTTTCGACCAGTTTTACCAGATTATTACAATAATTACAATCTGAGAGGTATCAAATTTGATTTTCAACTTATCTGTATGTTTATCTAGTGGTTAACTTTCATATGATACATATTATATTACATAATCTTTTCATAAATAAATAAGGTATTGAAAACTGGATACAATGGTATTGATGAATTAGTTTAAATCATTCTTTCAAGCCAAATACACTTAGGTTACTGAACAACTATCGTATATGCTTAAGAACTTCTGTTTTCCTTTTTTTTTTTTTATATGTACTTAACATTTTCATCGGAAACTAAAATAAGCAGATACATATTCATCCTTACCGAACGATCTAAGTAACTTCTACAGATCTCTCATTATTTAATTGACTTATTGTTAAATTTTATCAACATATATTATATCTTTATCTCATTGTATTCAATCCGCAATTGATGAAAATATTATTATGTGTCCAAATAATCAAACATTTTTAAATAAAAGGAAATATTATCCCGAAAATAATCACATTAATTCGAATTCTATAAATAGATTCATGCCTAAAGAAAAATATGCATCGGAAAGTTCCCGAAGTATGACGACATCCATAGATGAGTCGTATACGTGTATCGACCACGTTCCGCAAAGTCAGCAAACTCCGCAGTTCGAGGAATCAGTGCACGATAATGGTTATGATATTTTGGATGATCTAAATTTAGAATTACAAAATTTATTCAACACAGAACATTTAGATGAAATTAAGAATGGTAAGAAATGTAGTTTTAAATTCATTGATAATGAGAATAATAAACCTGTTGATTTAGACATATATTTTTATAAATTAAGTGAAGTATATGACAGACGATCAGTCGGTGTTACTTAGATAAGTTCAAGTAAGTTCATATTTTATATAAGTAAGTTTATGTAGACGAAAAAAAAATAGTTTTGTTTTATTATTGGTAACATAAAATAAAAATGTAAAACTTCACAGTGTATTTAATTAGTGGGTGAGCTCGGTGATGAGACTCTCTTTACTTCTCTCTATTAATATCCATGATTTGAGAATATTGACGTCAGCAAAGTGCGATAAGCAAAAGATAACGTTCACGAAATGATAGGTATTTAAAATATTTTTCGGTGAATAAAGATTTTGAGTTGAGTTTGGAGTTTGAAACCAATTAAAATGTTACTTATACAACTTTTATTAATACGAACACGCACTAATGTTGTATACGAATAGTTAGGAAATTGCAAGGTGCTTTTATTTTGTCAACATCAACTGAATAAGTAAAAAAAAATGCTATAACAGATTATAACATTATCCCTGGAAGAGCCTTATATACATTTATTTATTTACACACATACATTTTATTTATTTATTTGTTTACTAGTCATCAAATGATTTTTATTATGTGCATTAGGATATTTTTCAAAGTATGTACTTATTTACTTTTAATTATATATATATTTTTTTTTTATATAATTCATTCAGTTCCTTTTTATACCAAGTTCCTTCACAAAGGCACGTCGTGTCATTTGTGCTGGGAAGCATGGGTAATTAACAATATTTTATTTATTTTATCATGTATTAATATTTTTGACTCTTTCTTTGTTTTTCTTCCCTAATATATTTAGTTCGAACTTTGTTTATTTTTTTTTTTTTGCATTTATTTATTGCCATTCATATTACCCCCATTATTACTTGATACGACTTATTATTAAATAACATAAACGGATCTCTCTGTTTGGTATCCGTCGCCGGCCGGCTTATACAATTATTGTAGGTACTTAACAAAACTTATGAGTCGACTCTCACATTATTATTTTTTTTATAATATCATATATTGAAAGCACTACTTATTCAAGTAAAGAATCATCTTTTAAGACAAATTTTATTATGTCTCCAACTTTATATAGTGTAAAGAAGGATGATGCTCTTGTGCCAGGGTACTGATTTAAGACTTCAAATGTCTCCAACATTTCTCACGGTGGAACGTCGTTCCGACTATGATCGAATATGAAGGACCAGTTAATTCCTATGTACCTACACGCGTATCAAATTATTCATTTTATAACTCATGGCGTTATCATTATTAATTTTTCTTATTATCATTTCCTTTTTTGTATTACCTATCATTTTCTTTATTTATTTATTATTCTGTTGTATTATTTACTTATTTATATTATTGAAGTCGTTAAAGTCATTTTACAGTCATTGTTCGAAAGCCATTGGTTTAAAAGAATTTCGATAACTTTAAGCGCTATTAGTTTATCGAATTCTAATTCACCAATGTTTCTAATTCCGTCATTTACTCAGTCAAGTCTTTGTTTACTAAAACAGTCTCGTTGAGATACAATAATTGTCTAAAATTCATTTTTTTTTTTTTTCTAAGTATTACTTATTTTTACTCTTCCAGGTGAACAATATAATTAATTGATGCGGGTTATTAATACCTAGTATTTAACTCATTATTCTATTAGATACAGCCATCGTAGCGTAGAAACACTTTTAACAATTATTACACTGGTATACAAGGATTTTGGTGCATGACAACCGAAAGATAATTTATGCCTTATGCATTGCATAAATATGATTCTAGTAGTAAAAGTACGTCCTACGTGGAAATGTTGAGTTATTTGATGTCAAAAGTTCACAATCTTTCAATTCTGTGTAACTTTAAAATATATATATATATACATTAAATGTCCATGAATATACCTGTCTTATGGTAATTACCCACCTGAATACGATATCGTTTAGATCGTGTCTATATTTAGTCCCTATTTTATTATATATTTCTTCTAAAATAATGCACATTTTTCCATATAATTGTCATTGAGTGTTTTGAATGGGGAAAACAGTGACATTTATTTTTCTTGATTATTACATCATAAAACTAAAGGTTTGTCAAGTGAAGCTCTATTTTAATAATGATTAGTTTTTTCTTCGTTTTTCGAATTGAAACATATTTTTTGGAATAAAATTCGTTCACAGTACATCTTCAAATATTAGTAAAATCACTGAAATTTTCGATAAAAAAAGTTTACTCAGTTTACTGGTAACAGATACAAAATATTTTCAATTTTGTGTAGTATATGTAATTCTACAAGTAAAATAGTATGTTTTCAGGCGCTATCCCAAAAGTCGAAATTTTGTTGACCAGTGTTTATCATTAAACATTGATAAAATTTATTTTAAAATATCCATGAGTAACACAATTTAATAATATTTATTTAAACCCATGATTAATACGAACAGAGTTTACTCGTGAAGTATAGTTACAGATTACAATTAGTGTTAATTTATTTCAATAGGTTCACGAAAGTTAACCGATATCTAGTATTATCTAAAACTGCATTTTAAGATAACTAATTTATTAATTGTATGAACAGAAAGTTTTAGACAGTATTCCTTTTTGTAATAAATTACTAAAATTAAATTTTCAAATAATAAAAATGGTCAGTTTGTCTGGCGTATTGGCTGATAGTTAAGATAAATTGACTTGTTCTGAAAAACTTTTACTTAAATTTTACGTTACAAAGGTAGTCTTGAAGGAATTACTTTTGCAATATAATATAATAACTTGTGAACCGTGAACTATAACAGTGTATTTAAATCAACAAAAGTTTTAATTAAAATATGGCAATTTTTTTTTTTGTATTGTTTTTCCTTACGTTTATTGTGTCCTTACCGTCATGTAATGTTGGTCGGCGTAGCTAATCGTTGGCGTCTAATAACTTCGAATTAACTTTTTTCTGATAACTAGATTGTCAGTGAATGCGAGTGAGATTTCTTAAAAAAAACTATAATGATATTGTTTGATTACTTTCATTAATATTGCTAATGTTTTAGCGAAAAGTTTGTATGAAGCTCACATTTGTATTACTAAATTTTGACAAATAATTGATAAAAAAAATACTTTTAAAAATATTAATGTAAATATACGGAAAGTTTTTTTTTTCTTTTGTACCGAAAGTCTATCACGTGATATCCTGCATCATGTAGAAGGAAACAGAAGAAACAACTATTATACGGAATATTCACTGCACCTCACCACTCTTTGTATGTTGAGTCCCTTTCGTATGAAATTTCCCAAATAAATATGTTTTCACTACTATAGATCCTGTTCATTTTAGCTACTGCCTTTGTTCCATCCTCAAATTCTGCGTCTAGAGTGTTCACTAGCATGGAAAAAGTTGTTCCCGTGATTTTTCGGGACACAGCAAGCTGCTTCCTGTTTTGCCTTCAATATATGCTCTAATGGCCAGTCTCCCTTCCTTCCAATATAATTGTGCACCTTCGTATTGCACTTCATATTTGTGTGGCAGAACAATTTTACTACAGCCTCTATTTCTTTTTGGTACATCTTCATGGTAGATATTTGTCTTTAATGTAAATCTTTTGACCGGACTACTAGTTCTTTCGGTTGTTCACAAGTGATTGTAACTTCCCATAGTAAGTTTAAGTGTATTTAATATATTTTTTTATAAAATCTGATACCTTGGATCGTATTCGTATCTCAGGTCTTGAGCCGTTGGCGCATGGCGCAGCCGGTGCCATATTAGGCGTGCACCAATTTAGGTTATTGGAATGTGATTTACCTGGTATGTGTGCTCATATGTATGTACCTGTTAGTATTATTTCCGATTTCTGTAGTTATTTATTAATTTCACAATTTAAATTAATATAATATATAGAATAGTACAGTATAGTTATTATAGGTATATAGTTTAAAACCTCCTTGGTCCTTGATTAGCTTCTGTTTTAAGTCCTGTTGTACCTCCTGAGTTATTTTTCGTGGTTGAGCGCACTATCACCGTCGGTCGGCGGTCTTGGTTGGTTGTCTGGTGCCTTTTGGAACTACTGGCAATCCGAGTCTTTGCGGTGGTGATGGCATCGAGATGTCGATGTTTACAACAACATATTTTTGGCAGTATCGACGTCCCTGGATAATTGTTACCTTAAAGCCTTCTACTGATTGTACCTCCACCTTCATGTTTGTTCCGCGATGGATACCGGCTAGTTGGAACTGTAGTGGTGCCGAGTGGATGGTTACTGGTACTCACTATGCACTATATACACGGAACTGCCTGCGAGCGTTCCGCACTGGCAGGGTCGCCATGTGATGTTGGCACAAAAGGGGTGGATTGAAACAACGAGCGCGGAGTAAATACTGATTTTAATTCTATAAAATATTTCTTATATACTAACATACAATAAACCTTTTAATTGGGTGGTCGTCACATGATAGGCATCAGATTACAAAGAGAACGCCGAAGCTTCTATAACAAAGGATGCCGCCTGCATTCCTATCTCAAGTTACAATATTTATTTAATTTGATACTTTTCATGTTAAATATTAATTTGATACCTTTTTGTTTATATCTATTGAATCTATACATACTACAATAACGCCCCTTACTAAACATACATTCATATGATGTCACGCGTAGAAAATGGACTTTCCCTAACAGTTTGAGCTGTAATAAATTGGCTCAGTGGAATAAACTCGTGCTGAAAAGTCGCAAAATGTGTTTAATTATATGTATTCTATCATAAAATTATATAATTTTAAGAACTTGTCCGGTCCCCTATTGGTAAAAACGTCAACTGCTTCTTTAGCTAAAAAAAACTCATTGTAGATATTTATTCAGCGGACTGTACAAATGAAATTAACACCCTTGTCTATAATTAAACCTTCTTAAATGTCTGTATCATTGATCAATCAGAGAGATCTATCATGCGTGTATCCTGCTTAAGGCATGTACTTAATTGAAGATGCAGTTTTGTGCTTTCGACTGAAATCTATTTTACTAAATACTCCCGAACTGTATAACTGTACATCGTGTGCATTGGTCGATACTGCAGACTTATATTCTGATTAGGTATAAAAAGATAGGATAGGTTTCTAAGATAAGTCCGCCATTGTACGCCTCTTTTTTTAGCTTTCTTTTGTATTATTCTTATGTGGTGTATGTGCAATAAAGAGTTTACGAACAAACACATAAAAATATTTACATCACAGTGATTTATTAAGACAGTTGAATGGTGACAGCAACCTGTGATGTCATGAATCCGAATTTACAGTGCGACAAGGACCTTTTTGCACGTGGTAGAAAACGGAACTAATGTCTAAACTATTAAAATTTCTTATTTAAAACGTAGGTGGCGCCCTCACTCACGTGCAAAAAGACCCTTGTCGCACTGTAAACGTTTACATCGTCACTGGTTCCTACCTTCAATGCCTAATTCCAAATTCAAATTTTAAACATTCATATTTAAAATTTAAAGCAACATGACGTCTCCTGTTCCTATCACCCTCAATGCCTATTTCCAAATTTAAATTTGAAACATTTATATTTTTAATTTAGAATTTTACTATTTTTTCATTGTCGTAATGTTATACAAGGCAATATGCCTGTGTCTGTGTGAGTGTCAATGAAAAATTAATTCGTATTCGGCTTCCCTCCCGAGGGAATTTCGGGATAAAAACTACTCCATGTGTTATTCCTGTGTCGATGTCGTCAAGGAGGATATGCGTGCCAATGGTCTAATGGTCAACCAAGATTCAAAAACTGGAGAGAAAACCTAAATTTAAAAAATAAAGGGAAGGCCTTTACCCAGCAATGGGAACTATTAGCTAAATAAATAACCAATTCTCTTCTCAGGAGGGTCAGCAATTCAACAATAACGAGACATGCTTTTGGTGTGGACTGTACTGCTGGGCGCTGCGTCCGCGCAGTACTATGACACGTTCACCGGTCACCCGACCTCGCAGGCCCGGGTGGAGCTGCTGCGGGCCCAGAACATGCTGCAGTGAGTGCTTCTAGCTAGCCTAGCTCTGCGATCCGGCTCAGCTCGGATGAGATAATTACGGAGAAAACACACTTTCTTCAACGTCGTGTCGACCTGTCTAATAGCTTTCATCATCTTCCTTGCTTTTATCTCAATTTGTTTGGGGTCAGCTCTCCTAGTTAATTTGCTCCACGCTGCCGTACGTTTGTCACTTCATCTCGATTGGCTTCTTTCAAGTTCTTTTGGATTGTTTGTGTCCAGGTCGTTGGAGGTCGGCCAGGGCTCCTCTTTCCATCCTCTATGGCGAGCACCTTTCTAGTCATATGGTCTTCCTAATAGCTATGGCATAACTATATTGTTATTGACCAAAAATCAGCCACGGCCAGCGCATTATGTCTCCTAACGCGCATGAGTCTGGATAGATGGACATTTAAGCAGGTGAGGACTTATCTCCATACAAGCAGCGTGAGCTATCTGCATAGGACCACTGCGCTAAGTTGCTTTTGCAACGACTCACCTGAGTCTTCAGCCTGGTTATCAGCAGACTAAGGACGGCTTAGACATAAGGACGCGCAACGACGATACTTTAAAAACTAGACTATCTAGAAGGGTAAGCTGACCAGTTATATAATTAGTATTTCGACTTAAAAAAGTGCCTTCTTTGAAGGCCAAGTTTCAATAAAGAATTTCTGATTTCTAACGACAACGAGACACGTGTCTTCTATAAGTGGTGTGTTTTTAGTTCTTCAAAAATGAAAACATGAAATTGACAGCCAGAACAAAAAAAACTTCACTGTTTCAGCGTGTGCGCCATAGAAGTCAAACCGTGCAGCCCACACGAGCCGCGGCGCCTGGACTACACGTGCAACAACTTGAAGTACCCTGCGAGAGGGGGCGTGTACACCCCCTACCACCGCATGCTGCCGTCACAGCACTCTGCTACAGGGGGCATATCGGTGGCCAAGTCGGGGAGTGAGCTGCCCAATGCGAGGAGACTCAGGTACGGTTGGAAAAAAAATCAAAGCAATATACAAAGCTTGGGGTTTGACTAGGACTACCATGAGCAAATTACGAACCCAGGACAAAAAACCCCAGCCGAACGCCCTCCAAACTAGGACAAATTCGGGGAATCCCGAACGGATGGCAGTGACAGCCTAGGTTCGACGCATTATGTGTACATTAAGGAAGCAATAAACGATTTGATTGATTGATTGCGTACTTTAAAATGTGAACTGCTCAAAATTGTCTAAATCAGATGATGACGAGTGTATTTTTTTGTGTGATGACAGATCCATGGAACGCGCTACATCCATATAAATGTGCATACTCATAGTTGGTAAAACAAATAGAATTGAGTTTCCATTTTAACACCACACATTTGCCTTTGCCTCCCCTTTTATTGCAAATAAATCTATCTTTTTATCTAAGGATCGGGCTGGTGTCTGACGCTAGGAAAGAGAACAAGAAGCACACACAGCTGGTCACACACGTCGCTCTGCATATCACTGGCGATGTCACCTCTATACATGACACGGGTAAGACAATCGCCCGCGGGGACGGGAGAGAGGCAGTGTGGGGCTCGAACTAACTAAAAGCACATGGTGCGCCCCTCCCGTCCCATAGAGCCGTAAACACAGGACCACCTGACTAAGTCCGGTATTTAACTGTGCCACGGCAGCGATCACCTGCTTCCAGGTCTCTCTTTAAATAGAGTCTTAAGCTCAACCGCCAGAAGAGCTGTGCACAGACGTCAACTACCCGTTATCGTTTTCTTCTTGTTGAGTCGGAACGGAATGAAAATAATAATAAAATCTTTATTGTTTTCTACCACAAACAGTTTTAATACAAAACAGATAGGTATCTGCTGATTAGGAACTAAAAATTTGTGGAGAACTGGTGCCTGTACTAGGACTCCGAAGAACCAGAACCAGGTATCCCCCTGAAATTAAGGGATTTGACTGAATGGCTATTAAACAAATTTAGACCAGTATTTGGCCACGCTAATCGCTCTATCGTAGGCCTCAATTGAGTCCTCTATTGCGCAGGAAGTGGGGCATTTAAGACACGGCAACGGGCCAGAATTGAATGTCAGTCACACATTCATCAGATCATTGTTGGAGAAGCCCCACTCAACTATCATATCCTATCATTACAGTCAACTACGTGGCGGTCACGCTGGAATGCTGCACACCAGCCGGCGCCGCGCTTCCCATGTGTATCCCTATTACGGTACCTGAGGACGACTTGTATCTGAGGAACACTGGCATCAGGTATGTACAGTACATCAACCGTCCTATCGCCACAGTCATCTAAAGGCAGTCGCGCAGCCGGCATCAGGTATATCATCATAAACCATTGTGCGCAGAGAATCCGGGACAAACGAAGTGGCGGGAAGATTCTGTACCGGAAAAGACCGGGTCTTAAAAACAGACCGGATCTTAAAATGGCGGTAAATCGAAATAACGGTAAGAACCTGACACGGCACTACGTCTGTCCGACTAGAGCCTAAAACCTAACCTATACGCAGCCTGCTACCACTATAGCTTATAAAGGGAGCTATAGGGCCCTATATAATAACCTAACTTAATAACTACAATTGCAAACCACTTACCAAACTAAATCTTCTTTCTCTTCGGATCCAAACTTGAGTGTCTTCGGGAAGGGGGATCCCTAATCACCCTACCTAACCCATGAGATCTCAATTCCCCAGAACAAATAAATAGATTTCTTCCCGAAGTTGGCTCGGCAACAGATAGATGTGAGCGACCAGCCACGCGTCACATCTCACAGGAAAAAGTCACAATAACGGGTTACACAAACACAAACTTAATAGTTATTTAACAAACAGGAAATTCACAAATATAACTCAAACTAATTAACAATCAAAAGACGCGGGACCTCTCCGCGTATTAAATCAAACCGATATAGCACAGGACAATGGCGGCCGTCCGCGACCACATTCACACGAGCAGTGTGAGAACCCCGCAAGCCGGGTCCTTGCCATGAGAACCCCGCGGCAGCAATGCGAAACGCCCGCGTTTCGTTCCAAGCAATTATATTACAAACAACCATTTTAATGTCCCCACCTTGGCCTACACACACCGGATTATCTTAGAGATGCATAAGGTGGCTGGGCCATGACCGTTTGGTTGGTTGTCGTCAGGTGTGTCAAATAAGTTAGTCATCTAGTCCGCAGGTTTCCTTCACCAGAAGCAGGTGGCGGTCTATGAAAACTACTATACATGAGTCAGATTGGTATGCGAACTCGTGTGGCCTTGTGGTAGACCACAGACTGGCGTCGTAACCACTCGACTACAATGAGTCCTAAATTAGGACTCTCCTAATGCTATGTGATGGGAGAAAAGAAAGTAGTAATAGTAGTAGACAACTTTTCTTGCTTTCAGATGTTTGAACCTGACCCGAGCCATTACGTACCAAAGGTTGGGTTGCGTGCCGGAGTCTGTACGGCCGGAGAGAGGGTATGTTTTGCTATGTCTCTCCAAAACTAATGAATTGATCAATCAATCAATCAATTGAATTGAATAACTTACTTTACATGTTTAGAGCGAGTTTTTCTATATTACCTAGCTTTGCTAGCATAGTATGTGGTGGTCACATATACACGTACGAAAAACTTGCAAAGCGATGTGATAAGTTATATCAGTTCGAGAGTTCCTGCTGTACAAAAGTTGAACCAGCCAACAGGTCATGCCTGCCCATCATAATAACGCATGGTCAAAAGAACTGAACCCACTATGATATTAAAGAAAATAATGTTCTCGATTTTGTAAGTCAAATTTAATTTGCAAGATTTGATTACAAACAGACAACGGGAGTGGTGAACTAAATAAAAACTTGTTATAAAATATTTAAAAATGTTCCAGGTAAACTCAGTGGCACCCATGTTAGAGATGTCGAGCATGTACGGCCACGAGGCGGCTGCCGCTATGAAGTTCCGCGAAATGTCCGGGGGGCGGCTGAAGACTGAGGAAGAAGGGGGCAGGGTGTGGCCGCCCTCGTTCAAGTACCAGCCTAACGCGTGTGTGTTGAACAATGGCCCGAACGAGACCAGGTGTCACGACTCAGGTATTTGAAGTAGCTTCTCTTAAAGACGATGTTCCAAAGCGTCAATGCGTGAAATTTCACGAAGAAGTTCAAAACGAAGAAGCAGGTGGCGTATTCTCTACTGATGGTGCGTGTAAAAGGTGCTCTAGACTATGACTTGGTTCAATTAAAGTTATACAAATCACAACGGCATAGGATGTCAATCCTAAAAGCTGTTATATGGCATAGGTTGACCATTTGGGCTAAAACGACTCATCATCCTTTAGTACACGAGGGGCCCTGGATTTATTTATATCTGAAGGGTTTTAACCTAGAGATTATTGTCATAGACGTTGGGCTGGCAACCTGTTACTATATCTGAATCTCCATTCAGCTAAGCGTTGCATTCAAATGTCACATTTTCACGTCACATGTCACATTCAATGTATATTCGTCCACATACACAGTCATTTAATTGTAAAACATATGTTGTAAAGTGACGTCTTTGGACAAAATGCTGCAGTGGAGTTTGTTGCGCCGCCTCTTCTCCACTTGCGCTTTGAAGGCGGTGGTAACCATAGCTTTAAGTAATTTTATGACGTTAACTAAAAAACAAGAATTTGACGATTTAAAAGTGCAATTTTAAGCCTATTTAAATAAAAACAATTGACTTTGACTTCCCAACTCTGCATTCCCCGTAAGGGATAAAGACGTGATACTGAATCTATAGACGGATTACCACGACAGTGTAACCTCGAGGCATATTATTTTTATTAACAAAGACCATGCTCTTGTTTAAGGTTCTCCAACCACCAACATCCTATTCGGCGGTAACATCATGTTCCTGCTGTACTTCAGGCTGCACAACGTTATAGCCAGGAGGCTGGAAGCGCTGAACCCTTGCTGGGACGACGAGCAACTGTTCTATACGGCCCGGGAGATAAATATCGCTGTGTCCAACCAGGTCATCTATCACGAATGGGCGCCTGAAGTCCTTGGTACGTCATAAAGGGAACTGCCTGCCAGTTTTGGGGGGTTACACTATTGTTCGGGAGTGGTGCGGGGTGAAAAACGACATTGGCGAAGACGCTAGTTAAAACTTTCTTCGTCTTTCAGTATATATAAAATTGGACACTGCAAAGCAGAGACGAAACCGCAAAATTTATAAACTTGACAGGATCTTTATATAGCGTGAGTGAGCACTAAGAAAATCAGATAGTCCGAAGGAGAAATTTTTAGTCGTGACACGACTGCGTCATGCCATTTGCCGTCACGGCATTCAAGTCGATTTAACAGCCAATTTGCGCCAATAAATATTTTACATAAAAACAGCTGTAAACTAAAATGGAGCAATAAACTCCCAGTCGCCACATACGGCTGACTCTGTGGTGGCAACTGGGAACAATTCATTGTTTCCAGGTTACGATTACCTGGTGAAGAACAAGGTCATATTTCCCGGCGCGTTGCACGTGGACGACTATGACCCGAGCCTGGAGCCAAGAGTGAGCATCGAGTACGTCACCGGCACTCGATGGTTCCACGTCTTACAAGAGGGACGAGGAAAGTAAGGAGTGGTTTTATTACAAGCTTTTGTTTAGCGTCACCTGTTCCGGTCAATAATATATGTTTTTGTAGACAGAGCCAAGGGTCGTGAGACTCTAAAGCCACGCTTAACTTAATTGTGGGCTAATTGGTGGAATGGAACTTCAGATATAATAACAGCCGGTCGCCTATGACAGGAATCAGTTTAAAACCCATTATCCTGGTTCTTTGATGAACAAATTAACTTTGTTTTCAGCATGTACACCAAAGAAGGCAAGCTGTTCGGAACTATACCGATGGTGGACTTGACGCTGCGGACCGGGGTACTACCGCTTAACAACACCATCGAGGGTCTCACCCAGGGCAGCTTCAGGCAGGGCTGTAGCTTCAACCAGGGCACCGTCGATCCTGATGTTAGTGTATTGATTCGCATGATTTCATCTTTATTAGGTCTATCCATTTCCATGATGACGTATGACGTTTAATATTTTTTTTCAGATGAGCGAGCGAGTGCTATCAATATTGCAGCGGGCGTCCGACGTGATCGCCTCGGACATCATGAAGGGCCGGGACCAAGGTTTGCCCTCGTACAACGAGTATCGACGACTGTGCAAACTGCCAGTCGCTAAGAGCTTCAAGGACTTGCATCAGTGGATCGATACCGAGGTAACTTCGACAGGCGTTTATGTGGTTGTATCTTGAAGCGCTGACTTTGCACCGTATTCGTTAAGCTACAGTGAATCATCATCATAGCTGGCATAATATCAGCAATAAATAAATCTAAATTAAACTTGATAGCATTTACGGCTTCGGAGTAGCGAGAGAATTGCGAGAACGAGTGAAGAAAAAGCAAAGAATGTGCCTCCCACGACGATTGTAATGGGGATCGTTGTCATAGACGATGGGCTAGCAACCTGTCACAGTATCGAAATTTCCCAATATTTAGCTAAGAATGGCTTCCGAGTCACACGACTCCAGGTTCTGTCTATCCCGTAAGAGAGAAAGAAGTTATACTTTATCTGTAACTATGTTTTACAGCAAGTTCAAACTATGGAAGCCTTGTATGAGACGATAGACGACGTGGAGCTGATGGCGGGAATATATTCGGAGCGGCCGATGGAGGACGCCGTGGTCGGGCCGACCCTCGGCTGCATCATGACGGATCAGCTGCTGCGGTGGCGGCGAGCCGACCGGTTCTGGTATCAGGGCGTGGTCCATCCTTATGCCCACACCCCAGGTAACCAGGTTCAGTCATCGTCAGCTTTCTACTACCCAATAAATTTGGGTTTAAGCGTCTCTCTGTCTACGCCAAGCCTCTCTATCTTGGCTCATCGCAATCCAGTTCTTGCCAGCAATACTCCTTGCATCGTTGACCCACCTAGCAGCCTAATATGGGACTGACGTCGCGTATATACATATGGGACATATGGCAAGGACTCAACTTCGAATTCCTAGAACCTCGTGAATTCATCATCACTATGACCTAAATATATAGTATTAGTCAACCAGGATTGGCTTCTGTTGAAGGAAAACATTGAAGGATTCATCAAATACTTATTATTACAGAGCAGCTGAGTGCAATTCAGCAGATGAGCAAGGCGAAAGTATTCTGCATCTCTGGTGACAGCGTGGTGGCCATTCAACCTAATCCATTTAGACTACCCGGACCTGGGTGAGATATACTTAAATCCTAATCCTAACTAATATAAATGTGAAAGTGAGTTTGTTTGTTTGTTACCTCTTCACGCTTTATCTACTGAACCAATCTTCCTGAAATTTCGCATACAAATAGTAGTAGGCAAGGTTCCCGTGGGACATTCACGCGGGCGAAAGCTAGTCCTTAATAAATGTGATATTATAGAATTTTCAATACAAATTACTGATATTCTGGTCAGCCAGCGATAAAAAAAATGTACGTAACGGGTGCTTCTTATCCCGCGCAGATTGTAATAATCAATCAAGAGGCTTTAAACTGGGTACTCCTTTTATAGGCGAGTAACCTGTTACTATATCTGAATTCAAATTAATTTATTTTATGAACGTGACCCTAGAACTATTGGGATTTGAAGAATTCCGAGATTGAGATGATAGCTCGTATATTCATGAGCGGCTATATGCAGATCCTGAAATTCCCATCGGAGCTGAGCCGTGCGGCTCAGTTAGTGTAAATCAAAATGTTTGGTATTAAAAAGTTTCATAGAAACATTTTAATGTCGAAATAAATTAAATTACTTTATTTACACCAGGAACGAGGTCATTGACTGCAAATACTACAAGGACTTGGATCTGGAGCCGTGGCGGGACCCCAAGTGTCACGTGAAGAAGGACCAGGAGCAATACAGAGATCTAAGTTACTATAATTGGTATTAATCGAGATGATCCTACATGTGCGCCTAACGGTGGTTCTTGGGAAACACCATCAAGTTGTGACTTTGCAGTTTTTCTATACAGAGATTTGAGCGATTAAAATTGGCATGTATATTTGGCTCAGGCGCGCCTCACGTGTTATTAGGTATAATTGCAATGTATTTATGCCTATTAGGCGAAGGAATAATAAGTGAATAAGATTTAGCAATATTTTATTACATTATTATACTGTACTTCTGTTTTACACGTTTTACATTATACTGTACTACTGTGTACGGAAACCTCGGAAAAAAACCGTTAATACCAAAGATTAAAGAAGATTTGACAAATAGGCGACAATGCGTCGAGATTGTATATATTAATGATGAAAAAGCAAATCAACAATGTAAATCGTCTTATCGAACCAATAAATTTGGTGTACCACAGGGGAGTGTCTTGGGCCCACTTCTCTTTTTTGTTTTTATCAATGACCTTCCAAATATCATTCAGCATAAAGTTATTCTGTTTGCGGACGACATTTCATTTATAATCAAAAACAGCAAAAGGTCTTTGGCAGAAGAACATATTAATGAAGTAAACAAGGCCGTAATACAATGGTTTAATGAGAACAACCTTTCTGTAAATTTAAATAAGACAAACTACCTATATGCATTTTAATAAAGGTCTAAAAAGAAAAAAAAGAAATAGATGTCATTTATAATGGACAATCACTAAATCATGCCAATATTTTAACTTTTTTGGGTATTGCGATTGACGACAGTTTTAATTGGAAGACACATATTGACAATATATGCTGTAAACTAAATAGGTATGTTTATGTATTATTCAGATTGCGGAAAGTTGCAACTCTTGAAACTACCCTTTTTACATATTATTGGTATTTTGAGTCAGTCCTTAGATATGGTGTTGTTATTTGGGGAAACAGTGTGACATAAATAAGCCTTTATCGCTTAAAAAAAATGTGTGAGGGCTATTGCAGGAGTTGCTCCTTATATATAATGTAAGCCCCTTTTCCACAAATTTAATATTTTACCACCTATGCATATAAATTTTAGAAATAGTGAAATTTGTAAAGCTTAATTTGATACTATTTATGAAGGCAAGGGAAATGTATCCCCGCAACACAAGGAATGGAGATAGACTGGTGCACGCTCATGTACCAAGGACAATGATGTATCATAAAAATTGTTACGCTATGTGTATACAAATTTGTAATAAGATACCTAATTCTATAAAATGTCTACCATTTGGAAGTTTTAAGAAAGCAGTGTATGATTTATTGATGAAAGAACGTTACGATAGTGTAAATGAATTCCTTGAGGCTAAAATATAATGTCACAAAATTCATTCGTAAAATTACGTTATTATTATTAATTGATATTGTAATTGTAATTTAATTTGACAGTTAAAGTTTTTTTTATTATTGACAACATTATAATTTCCTACGACTCAGCTAGAAAAATATGTTTGACACTATGTTTTATTGACCATCCTGTAAACTCATGTAGCACGGGGCAGGATTCGAATCCGGGACCTTTGCAGTCACAGGCGAGCACCTTAACCACTCGGTCACCACCGCTCATGTCATTAATTAATTCTTTGTCCTCTAAGCAAAATCTACGCAGGCGAAGCCGCAGGCAACAGCTAGTTAAAAATATATTAAAACTGTTTCGTTAATTCGCCTCAAAAAAGCAATCAACCATGTAATATGGTATGCAATTAATTTATCGTTGCGAGATGTTTAACTAGAATAAATAAATATATTAGTGTTATAACTATTATATGCCGTGTGCCTTTTGACATGTTTCTTCGATTTATTAGGCTCATTAAGAGCCCGCACTAGGCCAATGACAACTAAGATTTTCCCCGCTACCCAGTTCGCCCGCACGCATCCAATCCGCGTTCTAAATAAATGCTCGCGGGGTCGCAGGCGGCGCGGCGGCTCAGAGGCGGATGGTTAAAGCATGCGGGCAATTATACGTATTATTTTTTTAAAAGGATATTTTTTTAAAAGATATTTAAAAAGTAAGTAACATAATCCCTGCCTTATCTATAGAGTACTTTATACAAAAATTTTCAATCTTTATTTTAATGTATTGCTTGAATAATAGCAGTTTAAAGTGTTAATTATAGGTGATTTGGAGGCAACTTCGCAATTTTTTTCTATCGAGAAAATTTTATGCAATCGTGTTTTTGAGTAACATAATCCTCGTGCTAGTCCTGAAGTTTGCTATATCTTAATTTTACATTCAGTTTTACATTAATGTAGATATTACAGACGACCATGTGAAGCAATCTAGCCTAGTACGGGCCCTTAACAAATCAATATAAAAAATTCTTCCGTTACTGAGTGACTGACAGACAACGCACATGCAGCCAAAACTACTGGGCGTAGGAAGCTGAAATTTGTCATGTAGGTTCCTTAGGGAGTGTAGGGGAGCACTAAGAGAGGATTTCTCGAAATTCCCACGGGAATAGACGTAAATGCTGCGACGGAAAATAGCATGATGTGATTATTATCAATGGTGGGAATTCCCATCCTGTTTATCCATCCATAAGGAAGGCCAGTGAAATGGGTGATGATTGTACGGTCACCAGTACGAGAACTAACCCAGATCCAATGCAATTTCACCGATATTACAACGGCATAGATAGATAGATAAAATCTTTATTTGTAATTACACTACAGTACACACACAATAACACACATAGAACACCAATAAACGTACAAGAAAATAATAATATGTTACACACATGTAGTGCTGTGTGTATGTGTGCTGCAGCAATACAAAATGGTTACAGCTCAACGATAATGGTGCTCAATGAGCGCCCGTTGATTTTCAGCTATAGCCACAGTAGGTAGGTGCAGTGCGGATCCTTTAGATAGGTGCATGACATATATAATAGAAATCGTGCTAAGCGTAGGTAACTGTTATCTCTTATGAGTACGAGTTATGGGTTATGTTACATTAGGCACAAAAGTAGTAAGTAACGGGCAAAAAGTAAGTTAGAAAGTTATTAAAAAGTAAGGACTAGGTACTTTGGGACCAGATAAGTACTTTATCCAGAGGCTGCGACCATTATCGGCGACGGCGTGTTGGGTTGGAATCTTTTTGAATTTGTAGCAAATGGGAGAAAATTTGTTTTTTAAAAAGATTTTTTTTTTTTATAGTTATGGAAAGATAGAGATTTCCCCATGCTGTTACTTGACGGTCAGTTGTAAAGTTATACAATTTAGCGTATTGATCAAATTAATTTAGCACCCTTACCAATTAAATCATTCAAACATTTAAAATGTCTTATTATTGATTTATTAGATCTGCGTGTATCCTGCCTAAACATAAAACATGTAGGTAATTAATAGCATTTATGTTTTTTTTAAACTAAAAACTGACTGAAAACTATTTTAGTACCCAACTGTGTATCGTGAGCATTGGTCAATACTGTACACTAATATTCTGAATAGGTATAAAATAATATTTATATCACAGTGATTTATTAGGACAATAAGAATGGTGACAGCAACCTGTGACGTCACGAATCCGGATTTGAACGCCCATTGCTCGAACGGTTACATCGTCACTGGTTCCTATTACCTTCAATGCCTAATTCCAAATTTAAATATTCATATTTAAAATTTAATTCAAAGGAACATAAGACGTCTCCTGTTTCTATTACCCTCAATGCCTATTTCCAAATTTAAATTTTAAACATTAGCATTTTTAATTTAATTTTTTTAAGTTTTTTGTTGTTGTAATGTAATTAAAGGCATTCCTATTACCTTCAATGCCTAATTCCAAATTTAAACATTCATAGGTATTTTAAATTTAATTTAAAGGAACATAAGACGTCTCCTGTTTCTATTACCCTAAATGCCTATTTCCAAATTTAAATTTTAAACATTAGCATTTTTAATTTATTTTTTTTTAAGTTTTTTGTTGTTGTAATATAATTAAAGGCAATATGCCTGTGTCTGTTTGAGTGTCAGTGAAAGCTAAGTTTGTACCAGTGATACTACTACGTGTTTTAGTGATATTTCGTACTAGCTTTGCTCCCGTGGGAATTTTGGAATAAAAAGAACCCTATGTGCCACTTCCGTGTCGATGTCGTCAAGGAGGATATGTGTACCAATGGTCTCACAATCACAACTAAGGATGGGACTGGCGAGCGATAGAAATACCTAGTTGGAGAAATAAAGAGGGGGCTTTTACCCAGCGGTGGGATCTATTAGATAAATGTATATATACAATGTGTCCCGTCATCAGTGTCGGAGCCTTTAATGGTATGTTATATGGCATTTTTTATGAACATATCACTACCCAAAACTTTTTTCTTCTACTGTAATAAAATGGCAGCCATTTTGTTTTTTTTCGGGCTCTTATACTAATTCAATCGTAACTACTCGTGTATCGATATAAAATAGGTCTCATTTAAAAGCTAATCATATAGACAACAATAAAATGAGAAATATGTTTCAATATGAAAGACAAAAAGAGAAAAAAATCATAAAAGAAAAAAAAAAATTTTTTGTGTTTTTTTTAATTATTATTATTGTGAATAAACTAGCCCATTAAAATGTTTTTTTTATTAGAACTTTTACACGAGTAGGTAGTTACGATTGAATTAGTATAAGAGCCAGAAAAAAAACAAAATGGCTGCCATTTTATTACAGTAGAAGACAAAAAAGTTTTGGGTAGTGATATGTTCATAAAAAATGCCATATAACATACCATTAAAGGCTCCGACACTGATGACGGGACACATTGTATAACTCAAAGGTGACTGACTGACTGACATAGTGATCTATCAACGCACAGCCTAAACCACTGGACGGATCGGGCTGAAATTTGGCATGCAGGTAGATGTTATGACGTAGGCATCCGCTAGAAAGGATTAACGCGAGCGAAGCCGCGGGCGCCAGCTAGTAAAAAAATAAATTCGGTCTTGTGTGAGTTGAACTCTCACTAACATACGTTGGATTCCGTACCGTCGAAAGATACTTATTAGTTCGAATCGGCGAAGTGCGAGTCAAACTCGCGCACCAAGGGTTCCGTACATGTAAAGCATCTCACCATATAGCCCTTATTAAAAACTGATTTTTATTTAAATTTGCAATTCGATCTCTAGGATTCATACTGCATCGAGCGCAAAAATAAGTTTGTAACACTCAACAGACAGACGGACGGACAGACTGACAGACGGACAACAAAGTGATCTTATATTATAAGGGTTTCGTTTTTGACTTTTTGAGGTAATTAGCCAATTCTCTTCCCAGTAGGGTCAGCAATTCAACAATAAGAAGACATGCTCTTGGTGTGGACTGTACTGCTGGGCGCTGCGTCCGCGCAGTACTATGACACGTACAGCGGCCACCCGATCTCGCAGGCCCGGGTGGAGCAGCTGAGGGCCCAAAACATGTTGCAGTGAGTGTTTAAACATAAGTGGCAAAACACTCGGGGAAATAAATAGATCGTTGAAATGACATCGACACGCCGCCGAGAAGAATAAATCCTCGTATTGACGCAACATATGTTGTCTCACTCGCTTCTACTGACTAAAATGAAATAGCACATAGTGTTTCTCGCTCATGCAAACTGTACTGAGCGAGAAAGAGAACGAACATGTTGCGCGTCAATGTTGCCTAATTATTAACGTAACGTCACAGAATTAATGTAACTACGTACAGAAAGGAAACTTCCTGCCCCTCCCGCAATATGGCACCCCCCGCACTTCTCCCCCGTTCTTGTGTGGTTGTGGGACGTTCGACTATGAAAACGCACACATTGACGTGTTCACGGATATACAGTTTATATTATTTGTAGTAGTAGTTATATTTGACGCGCCGTTTCTATGAAGCGCCCGCCCTGTGGTTACGTATTGTGCCTTATTTCTGTCTCAAAAGCCAAAGAGATGTTAAAGATATCTTGTCGCTTTAGTTAAATCTTTTTGGCTCTTCGGACACAATGGGGGATTTTCCGAGCCCCAAATTAAAACAAAAAAAGGTCCCGATGACTTCATAGACGGCGTTAAGTAAAAGCGAATCGATAGAAAAAGCAAAAATGCACGGGATTTGCATTTTTTTTAAATAAAACCCAAAGAAAAAATCTAAAAAGTATCAATATTGTGATTTGTGCAACTGTCAAACTGTTAGGTGTTTTTTTTTTTCTGCTTCTGGTTGACAAGAAAAAGCACACAATATAGGTACAGCCATTATTACGACCCGGCTTTTTATAAAACGCTAGTTGAGACTTTTCTATACTGATTTTTTTTCTTAATTTAGCTGTCAGAAAATCGCCCATTGAGACACGACATTTACGTTTGTAATTAGTAGAATCGGCCCCCAGGATAAAACATAGAGTTATTAAAAAATGAAAACATAGAATTGACAAACAATAAAGCAACTTCACAACGGTTTCCAGCGTATGTGCAATAGAAGTGAAGCCGTGCAGTCCCCACGAGCCGCGCCGCCTGGACTACACGTGCAACAACTTGAAGTATCCTGCGAGAGGGGGCGTGTACACCCCCTATCTCCGCTTACTGCCGTCGAGGCACTCGGCTGAGGGGGGCCTGGCGGTGGCCAAGTCGGGGAGGGCGTTGCCCAATGCGAGGATACTGAGGTACGGAAAACTTTACTTTTTTAAATTAAATATGGGTTCGCTCTTGACCACAATCTTGCTCGAGGACTGAGGTCTACGATGTAGCGAGTTAACCCAGAAGCAGCCTATTCACTCTAGTTTTGAAGTGAGTCAGGTTGAATATGCTCGGGAACACGGACGCAGGCAGGGAGTTCCATTGGTTCGCTGTGCGCATTAAGAATTATGACGAAAAGCGCTTGGTGCGTGCGGGGGGAATATTAACCAAGGAATGATAGCCCGCTGTGCGTCTGGTTGTCCGATTGAAGAAAGTTCAACACACACACATACACACAACACATAGTTAGAACTAGAAGCATTGAAAAGGACATATGGTATATTTCATCCCGGGAAAAAGCACTGTTCCTGTGGGAAATTCACGCGAGCGAAGCCGAAGGCAAAAGCTAGTTGCAAATCAATCATTTTTTTTATCTTAGGGTCGGGCTTCTGTCAGACGCGAGGAAAGAAAACAAGAAGCACACACATCTGGTCACAAACATCGGTCTCCAGATCGCGGGCGACGTCACTTCTGTACATGACACGAGTAAGTTCATGTGTCTTCTGCCTTGCCAAACACACGCCTTAATATGGAGATTAAAAACAGTGTTATTATTTTGAGCGCCATCTGTTGCTATCTAGTGAACTAGTGTTGGTTACTGTGGCCAGTAGGTGGCGCCACAAAGCTATCTTGTTAACCGACCTCTTTACATGACACGGGTAAATTTTTATTAGGATTCTGTAGCTAAAGGGTCCACACGGAACCTTATGAATATGCTACCGCTGTCTGTCTCACACTAATGGCCCGGCCACTAGTATATTCGCTCACCGCTGCCGAGTGACGCGCGTCACGCGGCAGCGGTGAGCGAATTTACTCACCATTGCGCGGTCGACACGGTCACTGCATAGCGATCAGTTAGTAGCGCACGCAATGATGAGTAAATTCGCTCACCGCTGCCGCGTGACGCGCGTACTCGTGGCCGGGCCGTTAGGGCTCTCTCTGGAACTATAACAATCAATCAATATATTTTATTACGAATACAATTTAAGAATACAGTTGATAATATGTAGATACTTGCAATTAATACAAGATCTGTATTAATATGGCCTAAGCACCCTGAGCAGACGTGTTCTCGAGTGGAGACCGCGCATAGGCAAGCGCAGTGTGGGACACCCCCTGGCGACGACCTGTGCAAGATTGCAGGGAACAACTGGATGCGTAAAACGCAAAACCAACGACAATGACGCACTTTGGGAAAGGCCTATGTCCAGATAGATAGATATAAGATTTATTCTCAAACCATATACATTTTGCAAAGAAAGCATACAACCGTAACAATACAAATATAAAGGTATAAAACAAACAAAATTGAAAGTGCATGTTGGATGTACTGTGACGTTTTGTCAATTAGAAAATATATAAATGTTAAATGGCAATGAGAAAGGGTCCAGACTCAGCTTTATGTCGCAGGCGAACTGGCCACGCTGCGACGCTGTTGATTCTGCCAGAAGTGGACTACTACAGGCTGATGATGATGTGATGATTAATATGGCCGCTTTACAATCCCATTCTATCGTTACAGTCAGCTACGTGGCGACCATGCAGGACTGCTGCACAGCAGCCGGCGCCACGTTATCCATGTGTATGCCCATTACGGTACCTGAGGACGACTTGTATCTAAGGAACACTGGCATCAGGTAAATTCAGTACATTTTTTTTTTAATTTATTTCGCCAAAAACAAGAATAGACAAGTCTCCACCGACAAGAGCGCGACTCTTAAATAAGAAGAAGAAGTGAAAAACATCAACAATACAATATGATACGCTAAGGCCCCTGAAACCATGTTATGGTTTGTCCAGGCATTTCACATTCGACTTATCTAATATAACCGTTAAAAAGACTGGTCGATTGCATTACCCCATCTGTGCGGAAACGATCCCGTCAGCTCATAGTTACAAGCATGCAACACCACTATACCTTATAAGGAATAATGATCGGACGCAAAGCGCTGTCGCTGTGCAGGATCACTTGCGCACTGTCCTATCGTCACAGTAATCTATAATGCAGTCATGTAGCACTGCAGCCGGCATCAGATATATTATCATCAGCCATTTTAATGTCTTTTAATGTGACCACCTTTGCCTACACTGGCCGCATATGGATGGATAAGGAGTATGGGCTATTAGCCAATGCAGCTTGATTTGTTGTCATCGGGTGTGTCCATTACGTTAACTTTTCTCTTGAGTTCTTTCTTATCAAGTGTGTCATAGATATCGCTGGTGTGAGAGTGGGAACGAATCCTGTGGTTTATTTAGTCGTATGGCATGCATGTATCCAGAGTCGCTTTTTGTAATATTTAACTAGTAGCTATAACCTAATCCTGTGGTGACGACTGGGGATAACTTGATTTTTCTCAAGGCCTCTGATATGACTTGACAGCTTCCGCTATTTGTAGTAGTCGTATAAACACTAGTAATTTAAACAGTCAGCTAGTTTGCAGATCTCCTCACGATGTTTTCCTTCACTGGAAGCAAGTCACGGTCTATAAAATGAAAACTATTCATGTGATCCGAGTAGGATTCGGCCCTAGGACCTTTCGTCTTCTTCACTCAACCATTACCGTTCGTTATGACTCATAACTTGAGTCCTAATGCTATGTGATGGAGAAAATAAAAATATTTTTTACTTTTCGTGCTTTCAGATGTTTGAACCTGACTCGAGCCATTACGTTCCAGAGATTGGGTTGTGTGCCGAAGTCTATACCGCCAGAAAGGGTATGTTTTTCTATGTCTCTCCATAACTAATGAAATGAATAACTAACCTCGCATGGATGAGCCAGTTTTTCTATATTATCTATAGTAGCTAGAATACTATGTGGTAGTAAATGTACGAAAACTTGCAAAGCAATGCGAGAAGTCAGATTAGTTCGAGAGATCCTGGTACGTTTAATGCGTAACAAAAATTTCATGCCCGTGTTAACCGTTGAAGAGTTCGATCCTGAGCAAAGTTAAGCTTATCACAATAATGCATTGTCATAGGAACTGAACCCACTTGTAAAATTTTAACTCTGTAGGACAAGTGCAAGTACAGTACAGCCTATTACAGGAAATCAGTACAGCTGACATTCTAAGAAGTCATTATTAGAAATGGAAAGTTGATAATACGAGCTGATACGAAGCTTGTTAAATACATAAAAATGTTCCAGCTCAACTCAGGGGCCCCCATGCTAGAGATGTCGATCCTGTACGGCCACGAGGCGCCTGTCGCTATGAGGTTCCGCGAAATGTCCGGGGGGCGGCTGACGTCTGAGGAAGAGGGGGGCAAGATGTGGCCGCCCTCGTTCAAGTTCGAACCTAACGCGTGTATTTTGAACCAACGCCCGAGCGAGACCAGATGCCACAACCCAGGTAATTGAGGAAGCTTATAAAGTTAAGGCCACACTACAAGTAGCATCGCTTAGTTCTAAGAGCCAAGAGACTTAGTGACTGATCCTAGCGAACAGTCATATGGCATACTGTCGCAGCTAGCCGCACTGCGAGCGACGCGCCTAGTAAGGAGCCTGGATAGTCATTAAGCGAGTGGCGTAGCGAACAGCCGTTAGTCGCCTAGTGACTTTGCAATTTTGTTCTGTTCTCATCAACGACACGTGCCACCAAGCTAGTATGCGGTATAAGTGGCCACTTGTAAATAAGCATAGATCCTAGCTTGTCACTAAGGTTGGCATCTAAAGTGTGGCCTTATCCTAAAGGACGGTGTCCCAAAACGTCAATGCGTGCAATTCGAAGAAGTGCAAAACGAAGAAGCAGGTGGCATATTCTCTGCTGATGGTGCGTGCAAAAGGTGCTCTAGACAACGACTTGGCTCAATTAAAATTATTCAAATCACAACGGTATATGATGTCAATCCTAGAAGCTATTTTATGGCATCTGTTGACAATTAGGGCCAAAACGACCCATGATCCTTGGGTATACGAAGGGCCCTGGATTTATTTATATACAAAAAATTCAAAGGGCTTTAAACTAGAGATTTTTGTCATAAACGATGTGCTAGCAACCTGTCACCATGGGTAACACAAATAAGCCTAGTATTCAGCTAAGCGTGGCCTTCGAGTCTCACGACTTTTGGCTCTGTCTACCCCGAAAGTGATACTGTATCTGAATCTGTAGATAGTATAGATTACTACAAAAGTGCAACCTCGAGGAATGTCATTTTTATTAACATAGATCATGCTCTTGTTTTAGGTTTTCCAACCAACAACGTCCTAATTGGCAGTAACTTAATGTTCGTGCTGTGGTTCAGGCTGCACAACATCATAGCTAGGCGGCTGGAAGCGCTGAACCCTTGCTGGGACGACGAGCAACTGTTCTATACGGCCCGGGAGATAACTATCGCTGTGTCCAACCAGGTCACTTATTACGAATGGGCGCCTGAAGTCCTTGGTACGTCTTAGAGGGATCTGCCATCCACTTTTTGCTAGGGAATCTTCTATGGTACGGGGTTCTATCAAAAACGACGATATCGTTACGTTGAAAAATGTCCCTTTCGCAGAATGTTTTTGCAGACAACTTCTTTGTATAGCGTAAGTGAGCACTAAGAAATACAGATGGTCAGAAAATGAAAGTTCGGAAATTCCGTCCCCGAGAGAGTGTAAAATGACATTTAAGCGCGTGAAGCCGCTGATGGAAGCTGGAAAATTATAAAAAGATTGAGTAAACCTATAAAAAAAGTTAACCGGCAAAGGGCGTCTGGCAGATGTAAAACATCTGAGCATCGTAGCACGAAAGCGTCATACCATTTTCCAACCATTAACATAAAAAAATCTGTAGGCTGAAGTAAGGCAATAACTTCCCAGTAGCAACACCGGTGGCAATATCTGTGGAACTGGGAACAATTCGTTGGTTCCAGGGTACGATTACCTGGTGAAGAACAAGGTCATATTTCCCGGAGCGTTGCACGTGGACGACTACGACCCGAGCCTGGAGCCAAGAGTGACCATCGAGTTCGTCACTGGCACTAGATGGTTCCATGCCTTGCAAGAAGGAAGAGGAAAGTAAGAAGTGATTTTATAAAAGCTTTTATTTAGCGTATGTTTCTTGCTTTTGCAGACCCAAGAGTCGTATAATTCGAAGGCCACGCTTAGCTGAATTGTGGGCTAATTGGTGGAATGGAGATTCAGATATAGTGATAGCCCGTCGCCTATGACAAGAATCCCAGTTTAAAATTCATGATCTTGGTTCTTCACAGGAAAAGAAGCAGCGGTCACATTCTATGATTTTTCTTCACTCTACTTCAACATCCAAAAACTCAAATGCACACACACCCCGAACATTGTTAATGAACAAATGAACTTTGTTTCCAGTTTGTACACCAAAGATGGCAAGCTGTTCGGCAGTATTCCGTTGGTGGACCTGACGCTGCGGACCGGAGCGCTAACAGTCAACAACACTATCGAAGGTCTCACCCAGGGCTGCTTCAGGCAGGGCTGCGGCTTCAGCCAGGGCACCGTCGACCCTGATGTTAGTATTGCCATCTATAACATTGCACAGCTGACGCTGCGGATCGGGGTAAAATACAATACACTTTATGCACACTAGTGGAGTAATATACACACCACTCAATAACAACCAATCAATATTATTGACAGATTCTGATGTTAGTATGTCATCCATTTACATCATTGCTCAAATGTACCATATTTTTAACAAGCTCTTATTAGATCGACCTGAAACAAACAAAATATATCTTCTATGTAGATTAGGTGACAACGCATTAATATGGTACCTCTGAGCTGGTCTAATGATTGAACTCGGGGCTAGGAGACGAGTTTGGACTCAAGGTTAGTCTTTTTAAGTCTGTTATTTTCCTGGTGAAGTATAACAAAAGCATGTCTTCATCATCATCATCCACAGTCTTCTGTGACCTACTATTGGATATAGGCCTCCATCTGTCTACGCCAACCTTCTCGACTAAAAGGATGTCTTATTTTAAGACGATATATTTGTTATTATTGCTTCAGATGAGCGAGCGAGTGCTATCATCATTGCAGCGGGCATCCGACGTGACCGCATCGGACATCATGAAGGGCCGGGACCAAGGGTTGCCCTCCTACAACGATTACCGACGACTGTGTAAACTACCGGTCGCTAAGAGCTTCAAGGACTTGCATCAGTGGATCGATACGGAGGTAAGTTTGACTGCGCCTGTCTTTCGACAGGCGTTTCTGTGGTTATATCTTGAAGCTGTGGCTTAGCACCGTCTTCGTCAAGCTACATTGAATCATCGTCATCAGCTATTTTAAAGTCAACAATAAATAAAGCTAAATTAAGCTTGATATCAGTTACGGCTTCGGAGCAGGACGAATTGCGAGTTTGAGTAAAGTCAAAGCATAGAAATTGTCGCTGCTAATCTTCCCACGTAAATTGTCAACTTTAAAGTAGAGAATGGGTTTTTAACTGGGGATTTTTGTCATAGGCGACGCGACCTGCTATATCTAAACCTCCATTCCACTAATAAGTCGATTCAACTCCCGGCTGTTTATCCCGTAAGAGATCAATACATGATACTGTTTGTGAAACAATATTTTACAGCAAGTTCTAACTATGGAAGCCTTGTACGAGACGATAGACGACGTGGAGCTGATGGCGGGAATCTACTCCGAGCGGGCGATGGAGGACGCCCTTGTCGGGCCGACCCTCGGCTGCATCATGACGGACCAGCTGCTGCGGTGGCGGCGAGCCGACCGGTTCTGGTATGAGGGCGTGGTGCACCCTTATGCCCATACCCCAGGTAAGCTGCAGTCAAGGCCCATCATCATCATCGTCAGCTTTCCACTACCTACGGCTGGGTATAAGCTTCCCTCTATCTACGCCAAGCTTCTCTATCCTAGGCCATCGCAATTCAGTTCTCGCCAGCAATACTCCTTACATCGTCGACTCACCTAACAGCCGGATATGCTACGCTTCGCTTTCCGTCTCTCGGGTAACAGTTAGGGTAAGTAAATAGTAAAGGCTCCAGCAGCGAGCCCTGAGGCACGCCAGTGGGCAATGGAACTCAGCTAAATATGTAGTTGTTTACCACTACAGCTTGGCGTCTGTTATCTAAGTTTCGAACTATCGATGAATAAAATTTACGAACGGGACACGACACGGCAAGGACTCAAATTCGAATTCCTAGTACCTTGTGAATTGATCATCAATATAACCTAAATATATAATTTTAGTAACCAGGATTGTCTTCTGTTGAAGGAAAACATCCAAAGGGGATTCACCAAATACTAATTATTACAGAGCAGCTGAGCGCAATTCAGCAAATAAGCATGGCGAAAGTACTCTGCATCACTGGTGACAGCGTGGTAGCTGTTCAACCTAATCCATTCAGACTACCCGGAGCTGGGTGAGATATACATAAATCCTATCCTAATCCTAACTAATATTATAAATGCGAAAATAAGTTGGTTTGTTTATTTGTTACCTCTTTACGCTTTATCTTCTGCACCATTCTTGCTGAAATTTCGCATACACATAAAAGAACTGAGAAGGATATAAGGTACCTTTTATCCCGGGAAAAAGCACTGTTTCTGTGGAAATTCGCGCAGGCAAAGCCGCGGGCAAAAGCTAGTCCTTAATAAATGTGATTTTCTAGAGCTCAGCTAGTGTAAATTAAAAATGTTTGAAAAGTTTGTATAGAAACATTTGATTGACGAAACAAATTAAATGACTTCATTAACTGCAGGAACGAGGTCATCGACTGCAAATACTACAAGGACTTGGATCTGGAGCAGTGGCGGGACCCCAAGTGTCACGTGAAGAAGGAACAGGAGCAATACAGAGATCAGAGCTATTATAATTGGTATTAATCAAGATGATCCCGCAGGCGCGCCTCACTTAGGTGGTTTTTGTGAAACATCATAAAGCCTAGTAACTTTTCAGTTTTTAAATGATATTTGTATCCTCACTTCGTGTTATAAGGTACAATTGCAATATACTCTGCCTATTAGGCGTAGACATATTAAGTGAATTTAAGATTTAACAATAATATACATTTTTATAATATTGTACTGTAGGTTGCCTGTAAGAAATTGCTGTACCGATAAGGCCGCCATTGGACATTAGCAGTTAACATATTGTATTTCTGTTTTTATCCAAAGTATAATAAAGAGTTACTTACTGTATTATTGTTTTGTACGGAAACCTCGCGAAAAACCTTTTATACGAAAGATTAAAAAAGATATGTTCAACCAACAAGGTTGACTTGAAGAAACCACCTTCTGGGATAAGGCAGCCTTTGTGTGTACGCCTCTCTTATGTGTATATGCAATAAAGAGTTTATAAACAAGCAAATAAAAACTGGTACTATATTTTAACTATCCTTAAAGTTCTTTAGATGGTTTTTGAGACACAAGCACAGAATTATAAAAACTACGTACAGAATGGAAACTCCCTGCCCCACTCGCAATAGGGCACGCACCGCCTGCTTTTCTCCCCCGTTCTGGTGTGTATTGCGACGCTATGACTATGAAAACGTACACATTGACGTGTTACTGACGTGTTCACGAATAATACAGTTACAGTTGGTGTTCAACCACTGCCCGTTTTTCGCGCAGCTTTTTATTGCGCTGCACTAAGCTGTGGAATAAGCTTCCCTTAGTGGTGTACCCGAATAGATTCGACATTGGGACCTTCAAGAAAAGAGCCTATCGCTTTCTCAAAGAGTCGGCAACTCATCAGTAACCTTTTTGGGGTTGTTGGTGTCTATGGACTGCGGTGATTGCTTACCATCAGGCAACCCGCATGCTCGTTTGCCTACTATTCTATAAAAAGAAAAAAAACATTTGTAGTAGTAGTAGGTACATTTGACGCCCCGTTTCTATGAAGCGCCCGCCCTGTGCCACGGATGAGGTCAGTGAAGCGACACAAAAATGAACCAATTGAGAACTTATAAGATGTAATATATTATTTACTGAAGGTTAGCGATTAACATGCTCAAGTCCTTCTCGTCTTTATAATTATTAGCTACTGGTAAAATAAATAATAATAAATTTCATAAATTGGTTGGGCTTTTATTTCATTAGACCAAGCTACATCTCTCAAATAACTTATAGATTTGAAGTTTATCGCGAACAGAGAGTCATTTTGAAAAATTAGAAAATGATCCATATCCCATTTCCTAAATATTCAAAACTTATCAGACCACAAATAAGGTTCATCATTGGGCGTGACTGTACAGTTTCTGCACTGCAAGGATCTTTAAGCATTGTTAAAATTAATTTGAATAGTTCGATGTAGTGTTCAACGCAGTGCCTAGGCAATTAATTATTCTCGTTTTAAATTAAAGAGTATAAGTTCAAGGCTTGCCTACAAACACAATAAACAATGACGAACATCACAAATAATAAAACAAACTAATGTCTGTCCGTACGTCCGCGTTCTCAGGGCATTAAAACCAATCTTTTGAGCCAAATTAAAGCAATATGGATACCTTTGATTTGAACATTCTTTGTTATTTTTAGGGTTCCGTACCTCAAAAGGCAAAAACGGAACCCTTATAAGATCAGTTTGTTGTCCGTCTGTCTGTCAACTTTTATTTCAGGAACGCTTAAAGGGATCAAATTGAAATTAATATCGAATACTCGGATTTTGATTATTTTTTTGCTGAAGCAGACTGTGGATCCGAGTATTCAATACTAATTTCAACTTGATACCTTAAGCGTTCCAGAGAAAAAAAGGTTTGACAGGCAGACGGACAACAAAGTGATCTTATAAGGGTTCCGTTTTTGCCTTTTGAACTACGGAACCCTAAAAAATAATTCCTGGTGCTTGATTTATACGAAAACGATACCAGACACGATGTAATGTTTCAACAGAATGGGCAGGAGTTCTTCGCTAGTAGCGCGCGGGGTGCACTCCTCCCCCTCCCCACAATTGGGAGAGGTACTTTGTTGATGATGGCAACATTTGTCGCCACGAAGTCTGGGACCACTACAATGTTTATCTGAAGTCGAAAGGTACCCATGATATTAAATACGAAATTCTACCATGACCGTGCAATAATAGAAAAAGTTCGAATTCCAGAAAGAATCGACCTAGTAACATAGGCATATTTTGTAAACTATAAGTCCTATCAACATACATCCAATGGAAATATTAGAGAATATAATAAAGAATGTATTGGTCTTTGACAGTTTTTGCGTAGCTATTTCAGTTTTCATAAAAAAATAGAAAAACCACGATTTAGGACATAAAAGGGGAGAAACATTGATTTCTCGAAGTGTTTCTATATCAATATTAAAATAGAATTAAAAAAAGAAAAAATATTATTAAATATTATTATTAAAAAAAAAGATATATGAAAGATACATTCATACCAACTTTCATGCTTTCTTCCGGATGGGACCGTATTTCACGTTAAGGACCCTAACTATAACTATACACGGTAAATAAAAAATTTAATAGCTGGAAAAAAATTATAAAATTACGTCGTTTTTTATGTCTTATTATGTTATAAGTATTCCAATTGTTGTGATTTATTGAATATGTAACGTACGCGAAGGTTAATTATTATTTATTGTTATTATTAAATAATATATTAAAACTGTTTTTAATTTGCCTCGAAAAATCAATCAACCGTGTAAAAAAATAATACATGCAATAGCACAATTAATTTTACGTTACGAGATGTTTAACAAAAAAAATATAATGGTAAATAAATATAACAGTGTTATAACGCTTTAGGTCGCGTGCCTTTTGACATTTTTCTTTGATTTATTAGGCTCAACATAAACAAGTAACAACATCATCATAAAAATAAAACATTCTTTCGTTATCCAAGATTAGTGATTGACAGACAACGCACAGCTAAAACTACTGGACGTAGGAAGCTGAAAGGCATGTAGGTTCCTTAGGGAGTGTAGGGGAGCACTAAAAATTCAAATTCAAATTCAAATTTCTTTATTTGCATAAAATGTAGGAAATTTACAAAAGTGTTGTTAAGAATAATATTGTGCCCAATACATTTTACCTTGGTAAGGTGTGCAAATTTACATAATATAGTCATAAATTTATAAACTCTTTACATAGAGAGGATTTCCCGGAATTCCCACGGGAATAGACTTAAATGCTGCGACGGAAACTAGCATGATGTACTTACATACATAGAATCACGTCTATATCCCTTACGGGGTAGACAGAGCCAAGAGTCGTAAGACTCGAAGGCCACTCTTAGCTGAATAGTGGGCTCTCTGATGGAATGGAGATTCAGGTATAGTGACAGGTTGCTAGCCCATCGCCTATGAGTGGAGGAATCCTCAGTTTAAAGCCCTTTGCCTCGATTGACTTTTACAATCTGCGCGGGAAGAGAAGCAGCTGGCACATTCTATGTTTTTTCTTCGCTCCCAGACCAGCATGGAAGCATGTAATTGTTACATATTTGTGTAAGGCTATTGTTTGTTTGACTGCCTTCCGCACCAATACATCTATTCTGCGCGGGCTCAATATTAAAACTAGACTATCCACCATCTGCCTCCGCAGAATACTGGAGTTTTTCGGCCACATCGCACGGAAAGACGGTCAAAACCTCGAACAGCTGATGGTTACAGGAAAGGTGGACGGCAAACGACCGCAGCCCTACGAGATGAACGAAATCCGATCATCCCTAGACACCAAATTTCATAAGGAAACAGGTGGAGGGAAGTAGTCAAAGAGAAGATGATTATACGGGGGAGTCACGACCCTCAGTAATGAGGAATACGATGCGAGGAGGATTGTTTGTTTCTCAAATAAATAAAAATAAATAAAGTATTGTTCGAATGAATTAAGTACCCTTACCAATTAAATCATTCAAACATTTAAGTTATTGATTTATTAAATTTATAATGCGTGTATCCTGCCTAAACCAGAACATATAATTAATTGAAGATGCATTTTTATTTCTAAACTGTGAAAACTACTTTAGTATTGAACTGTATATCGTGTGCGTTGGTCGAGACTACAGACTAATATTCTGAATAGGTATAAAATAATATTTATATCACGGTGATTTATTAGGATAATAAGCTGCACTATCGCATTAGGTTCACCTGTCATGATAGCTGTAAGTTGTAAATAAATAAATAAAGACAATAAGAATGGTGACAGCAACTTGTGACGTCACGAATCCGGATTTAAACGTCACTTTCCCTCAAACGGTTACATTGTCACTGGTTCATATTACCTTCAATGCCTAATTCCAAATTAAAATTTTAAACATTCATATTTAAAATTTAAAACCACATAAGGCATCCTGTTCCTATTACCCTCAATGCCTAATTCCAAATTTAAATCATTCATTTTTTAAATTTAAAGGAACATAAGACGTCTCCTATTCCTATTTCCCTCAATGCCTAATTCCAAATTTAAATTTGAAACATTCATATCTTTAATTAATTTTTTCATTGTCGTAATTTAATAAAAGGCAATATGCCTGCGTTTGAATGTCAGTGGAAATTAAGTTCGTACCAGTAACTAGTGATGCATATTTGACGACCTCCGTGGCATAACGGTCATCACGCCGGACTGCCACACCGGAGGTCCCGGGTTCGATCCCCGCTCAGGTCAAGATGGAAAATGATATTTTTCAGATTGACCCGGGTCTTGGATGTTTATCTATATATGTATTTGTTATAAAATATAGTATCGTTGAGTTTGAGTTAGTATTCTATCACACAAGTCTCGAACTTACTTTGGGGCTAACTCAATCTGTGTGATTTGTCCGTATATATTTATTTATATTCCGTACTAGCAGCGCCCCGGGACTTCGCTCCCGTGCCTCTACTAGAAATCTACCCTATGTGCCTTTCCCGTGTCAAGGAGGAAATGCGTGCCAATAGTCTTACAACCAAGGATAAAAAAAATAAAGTTGGTGAAATAAAGAGGAGGCATTAGCAGCAATGGGACCTATTAGCTAAATCCTTATCCTTACTTAATATTATAAACTAGCTTTCGCCCGCAACTTCGCCCGCGTGAATTTCCCACGGGAACCGTGCTTTTTCCCAGGATGAAAGGTACCCTATGTCCTTCTCCGTACTTCTAACTATGTTTATGCACAATTTGAGGAAGATTGGTGAAGTAGATGAAGCGTGAAGAGGTAACAAACAAACCAACAAACACACTTTCACATTTATAATATTAGTTAGGATACGAAAGTGAGTTTGTTTGTTACCTCTTCTCGTTTTATCTAAGTCAAAGTCAAAATCAAATATTTTTATTTATATTGGCTTAAAAATAGCACTTATAAATCGTCACTTTCTTATTTTTTAGTTAGTTGACGTCATAAAATTACTTAAAGCTAAGTTTACCACCGCCTCCAAAGCGCAAGTGGAGAAGAAGCGGCGCAACAAACTCCACTGCTGCATTTTCTCCAAAGACGTCACTTTACAACATATGTCTTACAATTAAATAACTGTATATGTGGACGAATATACATTGAGTACTAAACCAATCATCCTGAAATTTCGCATACACATAGTTGTAAGTACTGAAAAGGACATAGGGTACCTTTCATCCTGGGAAAAAGCACTGTCCCGTGAGAAATTCACGCGGGCGAAGCCGCGGTCAAAAGCTAGTAGAAAATAAATTCAGTCAAGTGCGATTTGAACTTACACTAACATACGTTGGGTTCCGTACCATCGAACGATTAGTACTAATCGTAATAATTATTTTAATACGGCCAAGTGCGAGTCAAACAAACTAAAAGACTAACTGGTTTCAAAAACAAACTTAAATTTGCAGTTCGATCTCTAGGATTCATACCTGCACTGAGCGCAAAAATAAGTTTGTAACACTCTTTTTACACGACTGACCAAAAAAGGAGTGTTATTTTTTCAGGGTTCATGTACGTATGTAAGTATGTAAGTTTCTTTATTCCACCATAAGTCCTTAACGGCTTAACAGATTTCAATATGAGAGGTATTTTTACTCGTAGATTCCTTGCATTTCTCCGAGTGACATAGGCTATGTGAGTTGTCAGTCGTGTTTTTTTTAAATAATTAGCTTGTTATATTTGACAGACAGACGGACAGACTGACAACAAAGTGATCTTATAAGGGTTCCGTTTTTGCCAAAGTCAAAGTCAAATTTTTTTATTGAAACTTGGCCTTCAAAGAAGGCTCTTTTTCACGTCGATAACTAATTATTTCATAATGTTTTAAAGCTACAAACTACTGCCTTTTGAGGTAATTAGCCAATTCTCTTCCCAGTAGGGTCAGCAGTTCAACAATAACGAGACATGTTCTTGGTGTGGACTGTACTGCTGGGCGCTGCGTCCGCGCAGTACTATGACACGTTCACCGGTCACCCGATCTCGCAGGCCCGGGTGGAGCAGCTGCGGGCTCTGAACATGTTGCAGTAAGTGTTTATTTAACTTCATTAGGTTTAAACTTTATTTTCATAAGAAAGGGCACGTTGCATAGCAGGCTATATCATGAGCAGTTCCCCAAAAATCAGAAATAATATCATAAACCGATTTAGGGTCGATTTCACCAAACATGACTTTACACGAGAATAGCTATCCACGGAATATAATTATTCTTAGATTTAATTTTTGGATAACTTCGTCCACGTTTCACCACTCTACACTGGAGTAAATTTACTCTCGGATGAATCTGAACGATTGAAGTGAATGACTGTATGAGCCACCCAAATTCAATAGTTTGTTTCTCCTTATTAAGTACGTATACGAATTGCGTATTATTCTGTTCGGCAGGGTTATATGTCAAAACTGGAAAATGACATCTCTTTCGAAGTAACAGCTGACAGCCTGGCGGCCATGTTTAACCAAGGAATAAATCCTTATTCCTTCAAAATCGGGAGTATAAATATTATCCCTCGGTTATCTTTTTATTCTTAGGTTAAGTTGTTGGTGAAATGTAAAATTTGCTGTCCCTGGAGTAACTTACGTCATTATTCTTGGAATAAGACTTATCTAACTTTGGTGAAATCGGCCCTAAGACCATCATATATTTGTTTTTTCGTGATCTTGTTATGGTACAAAAATACATTTAATATCGCTTAATATCGTGTAATGGCGATACTGACATAGCGCCCGTACGTATGTTCAGATACAATGCTCGATATTTTCATTATATTTTAGAAAATTAATTAAAGTAAATGTTCCAAACACTTGTTACATGAAATATCATAAAAACAATTATGTGTATTTCACATAAATAGATGAATAATAAATAAAATAAACAATTCTTTCCCGCGGGCACGTATTGCAGTAAGTACATTTTTGAACGTACCGGAAATCGAAACTGTCAAATGAAGCGCGTCAACGTCAAATCATATGGGTGTCGGCCATTTTGGCGGAAATCGCCCAAACCCAAAAATGAAAAGTTCAGATAGGTGCTCATGATATAGCCGGCTCCCCATACATTTGTGCAACAACCCCTTTCAATTTTACTTAAAATGAGATAACAAGATTACATAAAGTAATTATAAATATAAATTAAATCACGTAATCACGACATTAGGTCACGACCCTCAGTCATGAGAATACGATTAAAAAGAAGTTTAAAACGAAGTTCGAAAACGATAAAATGTATGTACACAAGGCCGCGCTAAATCACGTGTTCGTTCGTAGACAATGTTAGAATAGGCAAACAGCACTTTTGTCGTTAGTTTTCGCTATGACGGCGGAAGAAAATTGTTTTCGTTATTTGAAGAAACCATGACGAATTCAGTTATTGTGTCGCTACGAATTGATGTAACTTCGGCTAAGCCTCCTTTTAACGATAACGAGACATGCTCACAAAATCTTCAGGCGGTGTGTGACGTACAGTGATATTGCGTCGCCCCCCTCCCCCACTACCCGGTGGTGTGGGGCTATGTCAGTGCGCTGTGCGCATTCTGTTGCGATCGTCGTGATGGGCGGACGTGTGTCCCAGTACATGGATTGTGACGGTTAGTACGGTGGAACATCAACATGTCTGGGTGTGGTGATGTACAGCTACGTGCGGCGGTGGGGCACGTTGCCTTGCCTAGACCTAGACGTCACACGATGCATGATGATTGTGACGGTTAGTACGGTGGAACATCAAGATGTCTGGTTGTGGTGATGTACAGCTACGTGCGGCGGTGGGGCACGTAGCCTTGCCTAGACCTAGACGTCACACGATGCATGATGATTGTGACGGTTAGTACGGTGGAACATCAACATGTCTGGGTGTGGTGATGTACAGCTACGTGCGGCGGTGGGGCACGTTGCCTTGCCTAGACCTAGACGTCACACGATGCATGATGATTGTGACGGTTAGTACGGTGGAACATCAAGATGTCAGGTTGTGGTGATGTACAGCTACGTGCCGCGGTGGGGCACGTAGCCTTGGCTAGACCTAGACGTCACACGCACGATACAAGACTACCTAGGAGGGCAAGCTAGGGGTCCTAAAATGGCAAATTTAATGAATCGGAATATGATGCATTTCTCATTTTCTAAACTTTTAAAAAATGAACCTTATTAGTGGTTACATATGATTCAATTTTAAATATTTAGGAAATGAGAAATGGCGGTTTTAGAACCCCCTGACCAGTTAAATAGACATGCTCTGTGTGTTTTCTCTTGGTGGTGCCTTGTTAGTGTTTATTTCAACATTTCAGGATAAAACATAGTTATTAAAAAATTAAAATATGGAATTAAGAAACACAACTAAAATATACCTCACGTCATGTAAGATGAACAATGGCTGTTAAAAATAGGCAATTTATCGGTCTATGAGGTGAGCGCGGGTCGGGCGGCGAACGCGATTCGTTCGTCAGTCGTACCATGCACAAGTTTCACCCCCTCTTCTCTCTTCAGCGTTCTATTTAATTGACGCGAATTGTAACTACGAAATTATTTCTAGCGTATGTGCCATAGAAGTGAAGCCGTGCAGTCCCCACGAGCCGCGCCGCCTCGACTACACGTGCAACAACTTGAAGTACCCTGCGAGAGGGGGCGTGTTCACCCCCTATCTCCGGTTATTGCCGTCGCAGCACTCAGCTACGGGGGGCCTGGCAGTGGCCAAGTCGGGGAGTGAGCTGCCCAATGCGAGGAGACTGAGGTACGGAAACTTTGAATAAAATTCCAAAACAATATTGGCAATCGGTTGGCTGTCTTGTTGTGTATACCAAAAAAGCTGTTATACAATGTGCATTAAAGTGTTTAATGCCCTTCCTAAAGATATAAAGTCACTTCCGACGAAAAAAATTGTAAAGAAAATTAAAGAATGGCTTATAGAGGGTTGCTTCTACAGAGTAAAGAGTTTTTGGAAAGAGACGAAATACGAAAATTATGATAATTATATGCATTGTATATATTTGCATGCTATTTTAAAAGCAGAACATGTATTAGCACCTATATAATTACACCTTTTACTATCATGTTTCATGGCAATAAATGAATTATGAAATTATGTTATTTAGATGCCTCGAATTATAATTCAACTGGTAATACAAAAACCGTTTATGTGCACTTTGCAAATGTGAACTTCTCAAAATGGTAAATTCTTTTATTTAATGCTTTTTCGCCGACCCCGACGATGATAAATGTAATTTTTTTGTGATGACAGCATGCTTTTTATATAAATTTGCATACACAGAGCTGGTAAAATATGTACAATTTTGTTTCGTCAAGGTCTTTTTTCCTAGCCTCTTGCTGTGTACCACTGGCAAAGGCCTTCCCCTTTAATTGCAAATAAATCAATCTTTTTTATCTAAGGGTCGGGATTTTGTCAGACACAAGGAAAGAGAACAAGAAGCACACACAGCTGGTCTCACACGTCGCTCTCCAGATCGCGGGCGACGTCACCTCTATCCATGACACGAGTAAGTTCATGTCTCTCACGCCTTAATATGGGAGACTAGTGTTATTATTCCAAGCGCCATCTATTACTATCTTGCGAACTAAAGGTGGTTACTGTAGTGACATATTACCTTTTTATGTACTGTACAATGTGAAAAGCAATAAATTATTTAAATTGAATTGAAATGTGGCCCGGTAGGTGACGCCACAAAGCTATCTTGTTAACCGACCTCTTTACATGACATGGGAATTTTTTTATTTGGGTTCTGTACCCTAAGGGTCCAAACGGAACCCTATGAATATGCAACCGCTGTCTGTCTACACTATAGGGCTCTCTATGGAAAGATAATAGGTAGATACTTACAATTTAAACAAGACTTGTATTAGTATAGCCGCTCAATTATACCATTCTATCGTTACAGTTAACTACGTGGCGATCACGCAGGATTGCTGCACAGCAGCCGGCGCCACGCTGCCCGTGTGTATGCCCATTATGGTACCTGAGGACGACTTGTATCTAAGGAACACTGACATCAGGTATGTACAGTACATCAACTGTCCTACGCCACAGTCAACTGTGAAGCAGTCATGCAGGACACGGCAGCCGAAATCAGGTATATCATAAGCAGCCATTTTAATGTTACCACCTTGGCCTACGCTGGCCACTTAAGGATGAAAAAGGAGGATGGGCCATTAGCCAATGCAACTTGGTTTGAGCCATCGGGTGTGTCCATTACGTAATTTTTTCTCCTGAGTCCTTTCTTATCAAGTGTGTCTTAGACATTGAGATATAATGTAGGTCTTAGATAACACTGATGTCAGAGTGGGGAAGAAGACTGGGGGTCTGGGGATAACTTGATTTTCTTCAAGGCCTATGACATTTAGCAGTAGTTGTCGTATACACACGTCAGTAATTACTATACTATAGTACACTAAACAGTCAGCTAGTGTGCACACTAGCAGACCTAGTAGACTAGGAGACCTGCAGGTCTCCTCACGAAGTATTATTTCAATCTTCTTCTTTTCGAGTCGAAGTGGCTATATTAAATGAGACCAGTATGAGGCCACGGCAATTGCAGTGTCGTTGGCCTCGTTGAGGTCCTCCATAGTGCAGGAAATGGGGCAGTTAGGACATGCCAGAAGGTGGCCCATTGTCTGGATTGCACCACAGTCGCACAGGTTATGGTTGGAGAAGCCCCACTTTGTGCGGTTTTCTTGGCATTATTTCAATAGAAGCGAGTCTATGAAAACTATTCATGTGATCCGAGTAGGATTCGGCCCTGGGACCTTTCGTCTTAACCACTCAACCATTACCGCTTCGTTATGAGTCCTAATGCTATGTGATGGAGAAAATAAATATTTTTTTTACTTTTCTTGCTTTCAGATGTTTGAACCTGACTCGAGCCATTACGTACCAGAGGTTGGGTTGTGTGCCGAAGTCTGTACAGCCGGAAAGGGTATGTTTTGCTTTGTCTTTCCAAAACTAATGAATTGAATAACTAACCTCTAACTGGATGAGACAGTTTTTCTATATTACCTAGTTTAACTGATATAGTACGTGGTAGTACATGTACGATAAACCTGCAACGATGCGATTAGCTAGACTAGTTCGAAAGATCCTTTTGCGTTAAATGCGTGACAAAAATTTGAATATGCAAGTTGATAATACGAGCTGATACGAAGCTTGTAAAATTCATAAAAATATTCCAGATCAACTCAGCGGCCCCCATGCTAGAGATGTCGTCCCTGTACGGTCACGAGGAGCCTGCCGCTATGAGGTTCCGCGAAATGTCCGGGGGGCGGCTGAGGACTGAGGAAGAGGGGGGCAGGGTGTGGCCGCCCTCGTTCAAATACGAGCCCAACTTGTGCGTGTTGAACCAGCGCCCGAATGAGACCAGGTGTCACAACGCAGGTAATTGAGGAAGCTTCTTTAATGCCACATTTTACAATACCTACTTGCCCAAAATGTATGGAACAGCTGATTTTTTTGAGATTTCAGAGTCGGTCCCATACAAAAAGTTGCTCATATTAATGAGTAATTTCACACCTAGAGAGGTTGAAGGTGTTTATCCCTGTAGATTAGTACAAAAGTGCAACTTCGAGGCATACCATTTTTATTAACATAGATCATGCTCTTGTTTAAGGTTCTTCAACCAATAACGTCCTATTTGGCAGGAACTTAATGTTCCTGCTGTGGTTCAGGCTGCACAACGTCATAGCCAGGAGGCTGGAAGCGCTGAACCCTTGCTGGGACGACGAGCAACTGTTCTATACGGCCCGAGAGATAAATATCGCTGTGTCCAACCAGGTCATTTATTACGAATGGGCTCCTGAAGTCCTTGGTACGTCATAGAGGGAACTGTCTTCCACTTTTGCACGAATCTTTTATTGTTCGAGCGTGGTGCGGGGTAAAAAACGACATTGACGTGGGCAAAGCCTCTGGCAAAAGCTAGTTTATCTACAGATATAAAACTATATATATACTTAATTGGCCGCAGATTGACTGCTTGGTGTATCAACGCAGAGACGAAACAACTTAGAAACTTGAGATTTTGCAGTTAGGTTCTTTGTATATCGTTAGTGAGCACTAAGAAATTCACATGGGCCGAAAGGACTGTTACACACCATATTAAGGCAAATAAAATTATTCTATTCTAAAGGAAATATCGGAAATTCCATTCCCGAGAACCCTCTCGGGAATGGAATTTTACATCCGTAAAACGACATTCACGCTCGTGAAGCCGCTAACGGAAGCTGGATAATTAAAAAAAGATTGAGTCAACCTATAAAAAACGTTAGCCGTCTCGAGACGCCTGGCAGATGTAAAACGTCTGAGCATTGTGCCGCGAAAGCGTCATGCCATTACCAACAATTAACATTAAAAATTCTGTAAGCTGAAGTAGGGCAATAAATTCCCAGTCGCCGCCGATGGCGATCCCTGTGAACTGGAAACAATTCGTTGGTTCCAGGGTACGAATACCTGGTGAAGAACAAGGTCATATTTCCCGGCGTGTTGAACGTGGACGACTACGATCCGAGGCTGGAGCCAAAAGTGACCATCGAGTTCGTCACCGGCTCTAGATGGTTCCATGCCTTGCAAGAAGGAAGAGGAAAGTAAGGAGTGATTTTATTAAAAGCTTTTATTTAGCGTTACCAATTACGCATGTTCCGGGCAATAATGCATGTTTAATGCTTTTGTAGACAGAACCAAGAGTCGTATAACTCGAAGGCCACGCTTAGCGTAATTGTGGGCTAATTGATGGTATGGAGATTCAGATATAGTGACTGCCCGTCGCCTATAACTAGAATCCCCAGTTTAAAACCCATGATCTTGGTTCTTCACAGGAAAATAAGCGGCGGGCACATTCTATGATTTTTCTTCATTCTACTTCAACATCAAAAAACACAAATGCACACGCACACCGAACATTGTTAATGAACAAATGAACTTTGTTTCCAGTTTGTACACCAAAGATGGCAAGCTGTTCGGTACTATTCCGTTGGTGGACCTGACGGTGCGGACCGGAGCGCTGCCAGTTAACAACACCATCGAGGGTCTCACCCAGGGCAGCTTCAGGCAGGGCTGCGGCTTCAACCAGGGCACCGTCGACCCTGATGTTAGTATTGTCGTCTATAAAATTGCACAGCTGACCTGACGCTGGGTACCGGTACAAACAAAACACTCCATTGCACACTAGTGATATACATTCCACTAAACGACAACCATGTATCGTACCACTTAGTTAGACTCAAGATTCGTCTTTTTAGGTCTGTTAATTGACAATGACGTATACCAAAGCATATTTTATTTTAAAATTATTATTTGTTATTTGATCTTTTTGCTTCAGATGAGCGAGCGAGTGCTATCAATATTGCAACGGGCTGCCGACGTATTCGCCTCGGACATCATGAAGGGCCGGGACCAAGGTTTGCCCTCGTACAACGAGTATCGACGACTGTGCAAACTGCCAGTCGCTAAGAGCTTCAAGGACTTGCATCAGTGGATCGATACCGAGGTAACTTGTATCTTGAGGCGGTGGCTTTGCACCGTCTTCGTCAAGCTACATTGAATCATCATCATCAGCTATTTGAATGTCAACAATAAATAAAGCTAAATTAAGCATGATAGCAGTTACGGCTTCGGAGTAGGGCGAATTGCGACAATGAGTGAAGAAGCATAGAATGTGCCTGCTGCTTCTCTTCCAACGTAGATTGCAAAACTAAATGTAGTTATATCTGACCCACTAGTCACTATATCTGAATGACAATTTAATTGCAACGCCCTTGCAGGGCTCATTAGTGCACCCATGTTAAATGTATAAGACCTAATGTACCAAATGAACGCAATAAAGTAATTGAGAATTGAGAATCTCCCAATATTCAGCTAAACATGGCTTTCGAGTCACACTACTGTTGGCTCTGTCTACCCCGTAAGAAATAAAGACGTGATACTGTATCTGTAACTATATTTTATAGCAAGTTCTAACTATGGAAGCCTTGTACGAGACGGTAGACGACGTTGAGCTGATGGCAGGAATCTACTCTGAGCGGGCGATGGAGGACGCTGTAGTCGGGCCGACCTTCGGCTGCATCATGACGGATCAACTGCTGCGGTGGCGGCGAGCCGACCGGTTCTGGTATCAGGGCGTGGTCCATCCATACGCCCACACCCCAGGTAAGCTACAGTCAAGGTTAATCATTACCATCGTAGTCAGCTTTCTACTACCCACTGCTGGGTATAAGCCTCCGTCTGTGTAGACTGAGGCCAAGTTTCTGTATTCTGGGCCATCGCAATCCAGTTCTCGCCAGCAATACTCCTTACATCGTCGACCCACCTAGCAGCGGGCTGTACTCCTAGATTAGATATGTAATTGCTTATCGCTACGGCTTGGCATCTGTTATCTAAAGTTTTAACTATCAATGGGTAACACTTATTAATACGGGAAATATAGTAATATGAGACTGTCTTCCGTATATACATACGGGACATATGGCAAGGAATCGAGTTCTAATTCCAAAGTACCTCGTGAATTGATCATCAATATGACCTTAATATATAGTTTTAGTCAACCAGGATTCTGTTGAAGGAAAGCAAAGGGGATTCACCAAATATTTATTATTACAGAGCAGCTGAGCGCAATTCAGCAAATAAGCATGGCGAAAGTACTCTGCAACACTGGTGACAGCGTGGTAGATGTTCAACCTAATCCATTCAGACTACCCGGAGCTGGGTGAGATATACTTAAATCGTATCCTAATCCTAACTAATATTATAAATGCGAACATAAGTTGGTATGTTTATTTGTTACCTCTTTACGCTTTATCTACTGCACCATTCTTGCTGAAATTTCGCATACACATAAAAGAACTGAGAAGGATAAAAGGTACCTTTTATCCCCGGAAAAAGCACTGTTTCTGTGGAAATTCACGCAGGCGAAGCCGCGGGCAAAAGCTAGTCCTTAATAAATGTGATATTGTTGATTTTTCTAGGGCTCAGCTAGTGTAAATTAAAAATGTTTGAAAAATTTGTACAAAAACATTTGATTGACGAAACAAATTAAATGACTTCATTAACTCCAGGAACGAGGTCACAGACTGCAAATACTACAAGGATTTGGATCTGGAGCCGTGGCGAGACCCCAAGTGTCACGTGAAGAAGGAACAGGAGCAATACAGAGATCAGAGCTATTATAATTGGTATTAATTAAGATGATCCTGCAGGCGCGCCTCACTTCGGTGGTTCTTGGGAAACACCATCAAGCCTTGTAATTATTTGCAGTTTACAATACAGAGATCAGAGCGTATATAATTGGTATTATATTAATCAAAATAAATAATGAAGGAAACACAGCCATCTTAGCAATCCTTGCTTGCTCACCTACGAGCCTCTCTCACGATTGATGCTATCTAGCATAAGCTTACTTGTAAAAGGGAATAAAATTCTTCTCCTTTCAGCCCTATATTATTACAGTCCACTACATATACATTACCCGCCCTGTTGGCTATCCTTTCTTATGTGTATGTGCAATAAAGAGTTTACAAACAAGCAAACAAAAACTGGTGCGTCTTAAATTGCGCCTTTAGGTGGTTTTTGAGATACACAAGGATAAATGTCAAAAAAATATGATTCAGACGAAGTTTGTGTATGTTACAACGTTTTCTGTTAGTGATCTATCGGATAAATCATCAGATGGAAAATGTATATTGATATCATTAGACCCTGATCATTATTAATTAATTTATTAGCTACTGATGAAATAAATTATAATAAATTTTATAAAGTTGGGCTTTTATTTTGTGGCGTACAGTGGAATGTCATGTTCCCCGCTACCCGCATTGAGCAGCGACTTGATTATATTCAGATACTTCTAGGTGTGCGGACGGTTGTCGGGCAACCGTCGTGCACGTGGCAAGGCCTGTCGTCATTCTCAGTGGCTATCAAGTCGCTCCGTACCAACTTCTATCTGTTATCACAAGTAATCAAAGTCAGTCAAGATACGGTGGAGTCCCCGTTACCTGATCAGATTGAGTCTCCGATCAGGTTGTGCTGTGGGGCACATTACGTGCGGGGTGGGGCACGTAACTATGCTGTATAATACCAGCGAGCACGGCACATATTTTATTAGACTAATCTTTCGTCCGGGGAGCGTCCGTGCGGGTTTTTTCGAGGTCTCAAGGGAGTAATTAATTTTTTTGAAGAAGTCCTGGGAAAAATCTTTATTTTACACAAATGTCCGGAGTTTTTATCCTGGTTCCGTTATTTAGGTGATGGCAGCCCTAAGTAGAGATTTGCGGCTGGACAGTTTATATTAGAAACATCCTTTTAGTGGTATACTTACCACAGGTCTTGTTTATGAATCGCTACGTACTGATTTGCCTGTGAATTCGTTATTGGCCTTTCTTGAAATGTAATTCTTAGCATATAAGCACAGGGTGGAAACTTCATAGAAACGGGGCGTCACTACTACTACTACAAATGAAACTGTACATCCGTGAACAGTCAATGTGTGCGTTTTCATAGTCATAGCGTCCCAATCCGCAAAAGAACGGAGGAGAAGTGCCGAGTACGCAAGGAGTACGCCATATTGCAAGAGTGGCAGGGAGTTTCCTTTCTGTACGTAGTACTTATATTAATTCTGTGGCAGTGGCTAGGCAATTATACTCGTTTTAAAATAAAGAGTATAAGTTCAAGGCTTGCCTGCAAACATGATAAACAATGACGAACATCACAAATAATAAAACAAACTAATGCCTGTCCGTACGTCCGCATTCTTAGGGCATTAAAACAAACCGTGTATTTATGGAAATTTTTTTTTTTTTTTCTTCTTTATTTTGGCATCAAACAGTCATTACATACAAAATACTACTTATAACTATGTTCATAACAAAAGACAATGAGTGCCGAATTTAAAATTATTATTATAAAAGTTATATATAGAACATGCTTAGTGCAGTTTATTAAAAGTTTATACAAAAATTGTTTTAAGTTTATTTTTAAATGTCAGTGAACTACAGTTGAAAGGGTCCAAATCAGCAATGTTCTTATTAAACAATTTGGGACACCGAGATGCGAAGCAATTCGCAGTATATAGTTTTGAAGTTTGGCGGTACAAGCATATTGTTGGCTGGGCGCGAGGGGCGTGCAGGCCTGCGTTTGTGTGCAGCGAACTGTAGCGAGGCTAAAAGTGAAGGAGAATCTATTTTATAATTTAGTATCTTATACAAGAACATCAAATCGAATTGTTTACGACGGTTTTCCAGACTCAATATTTGATGGTGGCGCAGAGAAGATGTGTAGTCGTCCTGGTAATAATTGGTACGATAATTTAAATTTTTTATGAAGACTTGTTGTATCCTTTCTACACGATCTATAGATTTTTTTGAAATGTGGACACCAAACTACGGATGCAAAATCTAGGACAGACCTAACAAATGCGAAATATAATATTTTATATGTGTGGGCGTTGGAAAATGGCTTTGTCACTCGGTTTATGAAACCAAGATTCCTGTAGCATCTGTTAACTATGGAGTCAATATGTTGGTCAAAGGTCAACTTCTCATTCATAAGCACTCCCAAGTCTCTTATAACCTTTACTCGTTTAAGGCGGTCGGAGCCTATAGTATAAGGAAAATCTATAAGATTTTTTCTAGTGTATGTTATAATACTACATTTGTCGATATTAACATATAGTTGGTTTTTAGCACAGTACGAAATTAATGAATCAATATCAGTTTGAATTTTGTGACAATCATCTAATGTTTGAACGACCCTAAAAATTTTGGCGTCGTCAGCGTAAAGCAAGATATTAGAGTTATTGAGTGCGGATTTAATATCATTTATATAAATGGAGAAGAGAAGAGGCCCGATATGTGAACCTTGTGGGATTCCAGAAGGGATGTATAAGAATTTAGAAATGTGCCCTCTGAGACAAACAGCCTGACTGCGATTACTTATATATGATTCTATCCATCTGAGGAGGTTCCCGTGGATTCCAGCCATTGATAACTTCAATAAGAGATTACTGTGATTTATTTTGTCGAAAGCTTTGGAAAAATCGGTGTATATAACGTCTACTTGAGAGTTATTTTCCATTGCTTTCGACAAAAAATTTGTAAAGGATACCATATTAGTATCGACACTTCGCGACTTGAAAAACCCGTGCTGCTCCTCTAAAATGTGATTATGTACAACGTTAAATACTTGAATGGTTACCATTTTTTCCAAGATTTTCCCCAAGATACAAAGTTTAGAGATAGGCCGAAAATTTTCAATTACATTCTTTTTATTATTTTTTGGGATGGGTGTAATAAGTGCTTTTTTCCAGTAGCTTGGAAAAACACCGGTGTTTATAGATGCAGAAAATATAAGATAAACGGGTGTGACTAATTCTTTGTAACACATTGAAATAAATACTGGGTGTAAACCGTCCGAGCCAACACCTTTGCAAATATTAACATTTTTTAATTCTTTTTCTACCATTTCCTTATTTAAATAAACGGATGACATATCTATAGTAGTATCAAATGGAACGTCAGAGTTGAGGTTGCAGCTGCTATTAGAAGACTGCGGAATAAAGACCGAATGAAAGTAATCGTTAAAGGCTTCGCAAATCTCAGAACCATCTGTCAATTCAGAATCTTTATATAACATTTTGTTTGGTATTTCACCAGATGATTTTTTTGACTTTACAAATGTCCAAAAGTATTTGGGATTTGTTTTAATATTACTCTCTGCAAATTGAATATAGCGATTGTGACATTCAGTCTCCATCAAGCGCAGCCTCTTTCTGAGCAAAGAAAATGTATTGTAATCGTTAGAGTTTCTATAACGTTTCCATTTAGTATGATACTTACGCTTTTCGTTAGCCAGTTTTATTAGTGGTGTTGTATACCAAGGCGGGTAGTTACCAAATATTTTCTGATACGGTGCGACATGGTACATATTTGGGT